>APFE031568293.1:5403-17754 GCA_000404065.3 Pinus taeda | reverse complement strand
GTAATGACCCCGGTAACTTGTAATTCTGGAACATTTACTGTGGTAAGAAATTGTATGAGTGGTGACTTGTTATCACTAAATGACATTATTTAATTATGAGAATGGATATATTAGATTATTTTTACATGTGTATATTCATGAAATGCTGGTAGCCTCCTGGAGGAGGATTTTCTATTAAAAGAAAATAAAATCAGTTATGAAACTGAAGTAACTGCTTCTCACCCAAGGAAAAGTCCTGGGAGGAAAACCTCTGGGCTGTTGATGAACAGATGGAGAGGAATTCCATGGAGAGAGCAGGGGGAGAAAAGAGGTTAAGCCTGGTAGTGACCAGATAACCTAGCACAGTAGTGCAGGAGTCTTGTTGAGGGCTGTAGGCCTGCAAGACGGCTCGGGGGGAGAATCCAACATGAACTGGATCTCAAGGTTGGGAGGATAAGAGCAAATTAAATGCAGGTGACCTTTGGAAGTAGGAACACCGGTAGCAGGCTATCCAGGTATGCATTTTCTAACAAAACTATAGAATAAAGAGCAGGTACTGAGGGTGTACAGACCAAGTTCGGGTATCTGTGTTTCTTTCAATAGTTAATGGTAGTTGTTATAAAAGAACAATGCATACAGTTTCATAGACATCTGTAGGTTAATGTTTACAAATGGAGATAAATGCTCATAATAGAGTCAAACCCTAGAGGCAGTTTGGGCGGTATGAGAGACCGCAGTAGTTAATCAAATAATAAGAAGGAAAGAATCTAAATAGAACCCTTGGTTAAGGAACGGTGCTGAGTTAAGCATGCTGGCAAAGCTTGACAGCTACCAAACCCTAATCGGACCAGTCAAGAACCAGCGCGGAACCCACGCTTAAATATAACAATAATGCTGTATAACCACAGAGATATAGCATAACTAATAATGTTGTATAAGTCACGGAGGTATATCGTAATCAACAACACTGTGTAAATCAAAGGGATACGGCATAAATATTATTGCTGTATAAACAAGCATTAATGCGCAAATAACAATGTTGTGTAAACCCAAGCGGAACTGTTATATATTGATGCTAAGCAAACTTAAGGAATAATATGCGGAAGCTAGTGCCGTATGAACCTAGCAAATAATAAATGAAATAATGCTGTAAACAAAAGATTGACAAGAAGATTAGCACGGCGTAAGCATAGATACAATATCAAGTCGTTGTCGAAGATTTGCCTCATAGGTAACCAAGACTGACGGAAAACAGTTAGCATTTCACCCTGTAAGTTAAGCTTATAGGAAGAAATTCCCAGATTACGAAGATGAGGCTAACGTTAACAGAAACATGAAGCTAAACAATATATGTATATATAACAGACCCCGACAAATACCGGTTATGATAATAACTGTGTACGCGGAAGAGGGTTGTCAATACATTCAGATATTGAATGCAAGACTTCCCTTAAAGCCGCATTAAGCAATATGAAACGTATAAAGATTTCAGACGAAAACGAATACATGCAAAACCAAACCTGTAAGATATGAGCTATTGCCGTAAGAAAAGCATGACTGTCTCATAAACCCTTTAGGGTAGCATTGCACAGTTAAGCAAAGGAAGAACGATAACAATGGAATGGTAAATTATTTCACAGCAACTGGCGGTACAAGACAGAACCGACCATCAATATATGGACAAAATCTGTGAACAAAGAGCAGTGTATTCATTTAAACAAAAAGCGAACTGATAACACAGTTTTACAAGGAGTCCTGTCAGATATTAAAGAGTGTATAGAACCAAACAAAACAATACAACTGTATTGAAGCATTGCCGCTTAAGGAACTGTAGATAGCTCTGAGAGAGCTTTTAAAGTATACATACAAGTTTTGACACTTTCACATCATAACTGGAGACCGGAGTCATTATTAAATATACATTAAATGGACGGCATGGAAGCCATAAATAAACCCTAGCTAAACCCTATCAGTTAACGCAGTACAGGTCCCGGCAAGAGGAGGCCGCCTGCGAATGTAACAAGGGTTCGACGAAATAATAACCAGACCTAAGACATGTAAGTAAAAAGGTCATGAGCCATGCCTCAGACCAGAGAATGATGCCTTACCTTCTCAAATAAACCTCACTTTCTAAGACAAACTATAAGAGCGAAATGAGCATACATGTGAAGCTTGAAGACGGCAAAACCCTTGCAAGCAGTAGGAGACTGCGAACAGCTGACCCACCTGCACATTGAGAACTTACGGTAAACAAACTAGAACAGTCGAAAAATCAAATGGCTTCAAGGAGTACGCAATACATGACTGTAAATAAATACCAGGTGTGAAAACGTAGAGAGGTTAATACCTGAACAGCAGGGTAGTGCAGAGGCAGTTGACAAGCTGAGGAAGCACTCGGCTGAGGCGGTAGTGAATAAATGAGCTGATCCAAAGAACCCGGCATCTTAAGTATTGGTGGCCAAACCCTTAAGCTGATCTGAGCCACACGATAGGTCAGAGAGATCTCCATCGTCCATCAGAGCGGGAAAACCTGGCGCGGAAACCACAGTGGGTCAACCATATGGTTTCACGTGAAATCATGCCACTTGGATACGGAGGGAATGAGCTGGCTTAATATCTGTTAACCATCTGACGTTTAATCGAATTAAGCGGTTTGGGTAAACGACTAATGTTAACCATAAGAATTATGTCCATGTGTTTATGCGCAGGTGATAAGACAAGTTCAGTGGGGTAGACACATAATAAAGGTTATGTATGTGTATACAAGCGCTTAGACCTGGTTAAATACTTAGGTTAGGTTTCTTATAGCAAGGGTGGGTTCATGAGTTGACCACCATTATCATTAAAAAAAAATTATAATGTTATTGTTATGCATATTATGTTAAAAAGGTCGTGACAATGTGGTATCAGAGCCGAGGTTTCAAAACTGTGGCCTCTGGAGCAATGAAGCCCAGCTATTAAAAAAAATAAAAATTTGCATATAAGAAGAAGTAATAAATGCAACTAAATTGATTTCTTGTCTATCAATTAGGAAATCAATACAGAAACAACAATCTGCTAGCAGTCAACAAGTAAGATGGAGGAAATGCAGGGCGTCCCTTAGGAAAATCTAGAGCTGTGGATACAGCTTGGTGCTGAGACACGCAGTACCAATCTGGCAATATTGCAGACTGTTCAAGAGCTGAAAAGTGAGATGGCGCGTCTGCGAGAAGACAACGCGCGATTAACAGTGGAGCAGGAAAGAATATTAAAGAGTCTGTCAGACAAACAAAATCCACCATTAGCCAATCCCAGTGCGGAACAGCAAAGGGGAACTGAAGAACGGGATTACGCACCTGAAATTTCAGAGGAGAAGGAAGACCATTCTGACAATGTACTGGAACAGCAGACCTCAAAGAGACAGAAAATGGAATTACAGGGAGAATTCCAGAAAATCAAACCTCCACTTTTTGATGGAGAGCAGGAAGAAGCGGCAGAGGCTTGGTTAATTAACATTAACAAGTATTTCCAATTGTATGAATATGACCAAAATCTGAAGGCGCGGCTGGCCATTTTCCAACTACAGGGTAAAGCAACCTTGTGGTGGGAAGAAATTAAAATTGTAAAAGGAGTGAGTGAACAGAACATCACTTGGGAAAAGTTCCAGAAATACTTTAAGGAGAGATATTTAACCGAGCGTTTTTATGATGAGAAGGCACGGGAATTCCATGATTTACGACTGGGACAGCAGTCCATGGATGAATTCATTATCCGCTTCACTTCCCTGCTTCACTATGTGCCATCTATCAAAGAAGAAAAGGCCAAAGTGCAGAGATTTGTGAGCAGCCTACCAGCCTATATAAGGGAACGAATAGAATTTGACAATCCCCGAACCATGGACGAGGCAATTCGTAAGGCAAGAATTTGTTACCAGCAGAACAAACAAAAAGGAGATATTTCAAGCAAAATATGGAATGACAGAAAAAGCAACAGAGTTGCTAGTAATAACAAAGGAAGTCATGGAAATGGTGGTAAGGGTGCTGGAAAGGGGCAGTTCAACAGAAATACAACTAAGGGTACCTTCCGGGCCAAGCCAAGTGAAAGCAGAGTTAGTGAACCGCCTGCCAAATCAGAGATTGAAGGAACCAGACCTCCAGTCCAGTGTTGGGGATGTGGAGGACCGCATTATGTTAAAAACTGCCCACAGCGTAAAGGAGTCGACCAAATATCTCAGATCCACGAAGCCTCAACCGTTGGGGATGTGGCACGCAGCGTACCAAGAATTAACGTAGCCTTGGAGGACCGGCAAGCTGAATATCAACCGACCATGGTGGAATTTGAAGGTAAGATTTCAAACCTCTCTATAACTGTTCTTATTGATCCAGGAGCTACTTTAAGCTATGTTAGCCCAAAAGTAGTGGAACATTGTAAGCTATCATCGGAAAGGTTCAAAAATCCATGGTTGGTACAGTTGGCTACGGGAGCCAAGAGACGAGTTCTAGCTAAAATTAATAACTGTTTCTTAAGCATAGTTGGACGGCCAATAACAGTAGACCTGAATGTACTCCCATTAGGATCTTATGACATCCTGATTGGTATAGATTGGCTGGAAAAGCATTGGTCCTTAGTAAACTGCAAAACCAAAACCATTTATTACAAGGATGATTTGGGGCAGCAACAAGAATTGCAAGGGATTAAACACCCTGTCCAGATTCGGCCTATTAGTGCTTTTCAGTTAGCTAAGTGCCTTAGAAGGAAATGTTAGATCTACGCCATTCAAGTTGGTTATGCAAACCAGAAAGATAAGATGTCTGCACTAGGCAATATCCCGGTGGTGCAGGAATTTGTAGATGTTTTTCCTGAAGAGGTACCAGGGCTGCCCCAAAGAGGGACATAGACTTTACTATAGAGTTAATACCGGGAGCAGCACCAGTATCACGGGCACCATACCAAATGAGCGTACCAAAGTTAACAGAGTTGAAGATGCAACTACAAGAGCTGTTGGATAAACAGTACATACGTCCCAGTGTATCACCATGGGGAGCTCCAGTATTATTTGTGAAAAAGAAAGATGACACCCTACGTATGTGTATAGACTATCGACAGCTGAATAAGCTCACGGTCAAAAACAAGTATCCCTTACCCAGGATAGATGAACTCTTTGATCAAGTGAAAGGGGCAAAAGTATTTTCCAAGATCGATCTGCGATCTGGTTATCATCAGATCAGGATTAAAGATGAGGACGTCACTAAAACCGCTTTCAGGACACGCTATGGGCACTACGAATTTGTAGTGCTGCCTTTTGGTTTAACCAATGCACCTGCCACCTTTATGTGTATGATGAACAGCGTGTTCCACCGACTTTTGGACAAGTTTGTGCTGATATTTATCGATGATATTCTGATATATTCTCGTTCTCAAGAGGAACATGAAGAACCCCTGAGAATGGTGTTACAAACTCTTCGAGAACACCAGCTATACGCTAAGTTCAGTAAATGTGATTTCTTCAAGGAGGAAATCCAGTGTTTGGGCCACGTGATCACTAAAGAAGGAATTGCAGTAGACCCCGAGAAAATAGAAACTATTATGGAATGGCCCATACCCAAAGATGTTGCTGATATCAGATCTTTTATGGGGTTAGCTGGCTATTACCGGAGGTTTGTGGAGGGCTTTTCTAGGATAGCCTATCCTATCACCTCATTGCAGAAAAAGGGGAAGATATTTAGGTGGGCATCAGAATGTCAGCAGAGCTTTGACTAATTGAAGCACTTACTCACCACTGCGCCCATCCTGAGTATAGCTGATCCTAATAAGGATTACGTGGTGTGCACCGATGCAAGCAAGGAGGGTGTGGGAGGAGTATTAATGCAGGAAGGAAAAGTAATAGCCTATGAATCAAGGAAGCTAAAGGAGCATGAGCAGAGATACTCTGCTTATGATCTGGAATTAACAGCTGTTATTCATGCGCTAAAAATGTGGAGACATTACCTCCTAGGGAGGAAATTCCTGTTGTTAACTGATCATCACAGTTTGACACATTATTTCAGCCAACCTACTTTGAATGCAAGACAAGGCCGTTGGGCAGATTTCCTAAGTGGGTTTGATTTCGAAATAAAGCATTTAAAGGGTAAAGAAAACTGAGTGGCTGATGCGCTAAGTCGAAAGGTTCATTGTTTATGTGAACTATCAGTCAGCAAGTGGCAGAATTCGCTGGTTGAACAAATAAAAACAGCAGCAAGTCGCGATTCTGAATACCAGCACTTAAAACAGCAGGTACAGCAAGTTGTTAAGGAAAGATTACAGCAAGGATATACACTAGATAGTGATGGAATGTTGTGTTTCAATAAGAAATTGTATGTACCTGATTCAAATGACCTTAAAAGGCTGATTTTAGATGAGTTCCATATCAGCCACTACACTGGCCACCCAGGGTACCAAAAGATGGTCACGACACTCAAGAAGGAGTATTATTGGCCAAGAATGAAGAAACAGGTAGTTGAGTACCTGGCGCGGTGTTTAGAATGCTAGCAAATTAAGGCAGAACATCAGCATCCAGCCGGACTGCTACAGCCTTTGCCTATTCCGGAGTGGAAATGGGAAACCATTTCCATGGATTTCATAACTGGGTTGCCATGAAAAAAGAAGGGTAATGACTCTATCATGGTAGTGGTTGATAAATTGAGTAAAGCAGCACACTTTATACCTGTGCAGTCCACTTACAAGGTGGTACAAATTGCTCACCTCTTTATGCAAAATGTGTTCCGATTGCATGAGCTGCCAAAGGTAATTATATCGGATCGAGATGTGAAATTCACTTCCACTTTTTGGAGGACACTGTTTGCTGAGTTGGGTACTCAGCTGAACTTTAGCACGGCCTACCACCCGTAGACCGATGGTCAAACTGAGCTAGTTAATCAAGTGTTGGAAGACATGTTGAGGGCGTATGTGATGCTGAAACCAGGTCAATGGGAAGAGTATTTACATCTGGTCGAATTTGCATATAACAATGGTTATCACACTTCAACCCAGCTAAGTCCTTTTAAAGTCCTGTATGGACGAAAGTGCCGCACACCCTCAAGTTGGGGTGGACCTGAGGACAAGCTGAGTTTGGGTCCAGAAATGCTTAAAGACATGGAGGATATGGTGAAAAGAGTGCGTGCAAACTTAAAGGCTGCACAAGACAGACAGAAAAGCTTTGCGGACAGGAAAAGAAGATTCACAGAGTATAAGGTTGGTGACCATGTGTTTGTGAGGATTCAAACCAGAAGGAGCACACTGCAGTGGAGTGGGTGCGCCAAACTGGCACCTCGATATTTTGGACCTTTTCAGATCTTGGCTAGAGTGGGGCCAGTGGCCTACCAACTCGCCGTACCAAGTCATATTAGGATTCACAATGTGTTTCATGTTTCTGTTCTAAAGAAATATGTATATGACCCTAAACATGTTATCCGATGGCAAGATGTGCGGGTAAGAATTAATCCGGTTGTTTGATTATGCAGCTATACTCAATAGGAACTGATTAAAGGTATTGGTGGTTTGCAGGTCGAACCAGAAGGCGAGGTCCTCGTCGAACCACAGAGCATTCTCGACCGGAGAGAAGTGCGGCTGTGGAAACGGGTTATTACCCAAGTTAAAGTGCTGTGGCAGCACTATGGTCCTGAGGAGGCTACATGGGAAGACGAGGAACTCATTAGAAAAGCTTACCCAAATTTATTTAATGGGAATAGACATCGGGATGATGTCCAATCCCAGGGGGGGAGATGTAATGACCCCGGTAACTTGTAATTCTGGAACATTTATTGTGGTAAGAAATTGTATGAGTGGTGACTTGTTATCACTAAATGACATTATTTAATTATGAGAATGGATATATTAGATTATTTTTACATGTGTATATTCATGAAATGCTGGCAGCCTCCTAGAGGAGGATTTTCTATTAAAAGAAAATAAAATCAGTTATGAAACTGAAGTAACTGCTTCTCACCCAAGGAAAAGTCCTGGGAGGAAAACCTCTGGGCTGTGGATGAATAGACAGAGAGGAGTTCCATGGGGAAGCAGGGGGAGAAAAGAGGTTAAGTCTGGTAGTGACCAGATAACCTAGCACAGTAGTGCAGGAGTCTTGTTGAGGGCTGCAGGCCTGCAAGATGGCTCGGGGGGAGAATCCAACGTGAACTGGATCTCAAGGTTTGGAGGATAAGAGCAAATTAAATGCAGGTGACCTCTGGAAGTAGGAACACCGGTAGCAGGCTATCCAGGTATGCATTTTCTAACAAAACTATAGAATAAAGAGCAGGTACTGAGGGTGTACAGACCAAGCTCGGGTATTTGTGTTTCTTTTCAATAGTTAATGGTAGTTGTTATAAAAGAACAATGCATACAGTTTCAGAGACATCTGTAGGTTAATGTTTACAAATGTGGTCATCTTTTTAGCTGCAGTAATAAACTGGGTTGTTTACAGATAAATGCTCATAACAGAGTCAAACCCTAGGGGCGGTTTCGGCGGTATGAGAGACCGCAGTAGTTAATCAAATAATAAGAAGGAAAGAATCTAAACAGAACCCTTGGTTAAGGAACGGTGCTGAGTTAAGCATGCTGGCAAAGCTTGACAGCTACCAGACCCTAATCGGACCAGTCAAGAACCAGCGCGGAACCCACGCTTAAATATAACAATAATGAAGTATAACGACAAAGATATAGCATAACTAATAATGCTGTATAAGTCACGGAGATATATCGTAATCAACAACACTGTGTAAATCAAAGGGATACAGCATAAATATTATTGCTTTATAGACAAGCATTAATGCATAAATAACAATACTGTGTAAACCCAAGTAGAACTGTTATATATTGATGCTAAGCAAACTTAAGAAATAATATGCGGAAGCTAGTGCCATATGAACCTAGCAAATAATAAATGAAATAATGCTGTAAACAAAAGATTGACAAGAAGATTAGCACGGCGTAAGCATAGATACAAAATCAAGTCGCTGTCGAAGATTTTCGTCATAGGTAACCAAGACTGACGGAAAACAGTTAGCATTTCACCCTGTAAGTTAAGCTTATAGGAAGAAATTCCCAGATTACGAAGATGAGGCTAACGTTAACAGAAACATGAAGCTAAACAATATATGTATATATAACAGACCTCGACAAATACTGGTTATGATAATAACTGTGTACGCGGAAGAGGGTTGTCAATACATTCAAGTATTGAATGCAAGACTTCCCTTAAAGCCGCATTAAGCAATATGAAACGTATAAAGATTTCAGACGAAAACGAATACATGTAAAACCAAACCTGTAAGATATGAGCTATTGCCGTAAGAAAAGCATGACTGTCTCATAAACCCTTTAGGGTAGCATTGCACAGTTAAGCGAAGGAAGAACGATAACAATGGAATGGTAAATTATTTCACAGCAACTGGTGGTACAAGACAGAACCGGCCATCAAATATATGGACAAAATCTGTGAACAAAGAGCAGTGTATTCATTTAAACAAAAAGCGAACTGATAACACAGTTTTATAAGGAGTCCTATCAGATATTAAAGAGTGTATAGAACCAAACAAAACAATACAACCGTATTGAAGCATTGCTGCTTAAGGAACTGTAGATAGCTCTGAGAGAGCTTTTAAAGTATACATACAAGCTTCGACACTTTCACACCATAACTGGAGATCAGAGTCATTATTAAATATACATTAAATGGACGGCATGGAAGCCATAAATAAACCCTAGCTAAACCCTATCAGTTAATGCAGTACAGGTCCCGGCAAGAGGAGGCCGCCTGCGAATGTAACAAGGGTTCGAAGAAATAATAACCAGACCTGAGACATGTAAGTAAAAAGGTCATGAGCCACGCCTCAGACCAAAGAATGATGCCTTACCTTCTCAAATAAACCTCACTTTCTAAGACAAACTATAAGAGCGAAATGAGCATACCTGTGAAGCTTGAAGACGGCAAAACCCTTGCAAGCAGTAGGAGACTGCGAACAGCCGACCCACCTGCACATTGAGAACTTACGGTAAACAAACTAGAACAGTCGAAAAATCAAATGGCTTCAAGGAGTACGCAATACATGACTGTAAATAAATACTAGGTGTGAAAACGCTGAGAGGTTAATACCTGAACAGTAGGGTAGTGCAGAGGCAGTTGACAAGCTGAGGAAGCGCTCGGCTGAGGCGGTAGTGAACAAACGAGCTGATCCGAAGAACCCGTCATCTTAAGTATTGGTGGCCAAACCCTTAAGCTGATCTGAGTCACACGATGGGTCAGAGAGATCTCCATCGTCCATCAGAGCGGGAAAAACCTGGCGCGGAAACCACAGTGGGTCAACCACATGGTTTCACGTGAAATCATGCCACTTGGATACGGAGGGAATGAGTTGGCTTAATATCCGTTCACCATCTGGCATTTAATCGAATTAAGCGGGTTGGGTAACCGACTAATGTTAACCATAAGAATTATGTCCATGTGTTTATGCGCAGGTGATAACACAAGTTCAGTGGGGTAGACACATAATAAAGGTTATGTATCTGTATACAAGCGGTTAGACCTGGTTAAATACTGAGGTTAGGTTTCTTATAGTAGAGGTGGGTTCATGAGTTGACCACCATTATCATTAAAAAAAAATTTATAATGTTACTGTTATGCATATTATGTTAAAAAGGTCCTGACAGGCAGACGTATCCAGGAACGCAGAAAATGTAGGTACTAGCAGTTTACAGCGACAGCGTGCAGGTTTTCGATGGATCTCGCGAGGGACATTTATATGGCAGAGGATTATGTGAGAAGCCGCCGCAATAAAAATACGGTGATGCAGAAACGAGACAGTAGCATTTCGTTGAACGAAAATAAGGGCGGGGAATCGAAGCAGCTCCAGCCGGGCGATAAGAATAAGTTTCCTTCTTATTCAATGAAGATTATGATGTCTACTTTTACTAGTCATACTGGTCATAGCAGCAGCAGCATTCAGGACATGTTTCTCAATTGTTTTGCTCCATAAACAGATGCCCAACCGTACCCGGAAACTGAATCTGCAACTCATAATTAGCAGATATTTTGTAAAAGCAGTATTGCTTCCAATTAGATGGGTAAAGCAGATTTAACTGTATATAATACAAGCATGCTTCATGTAAATTGAACGCTGTATATGTTATCCCTGTGATCGCATTAATGCGATGATAATATCTACATATTTGATATCCTGGAGCTGTTTGCAGATTATGCAGGAAACATGAGCGTGCTTTTCTCCATTAATGGAGAGTTTCATTTAGCAGTGTGGGAACATTTATGTAGTAAAACTCCAGATTACTTAAGCACTTAACAATATTTCTTTAACGGGGCATCGTTGTAATAGCCTGACATCTCACAATTAGATAAGCGTTCAGTGTTTGTTTGATCTGTCCTGATGTCAAAATAATATTCTATGATTTGTTTTGATCCCAATATTCCCAGAATCCATAATTTTATAATACCCATCGTGCATAGTTTAATAGTATATTACTCCGTAAAGATTTTCCGTATGGGAAGAACTCCCTTAGATGCCACTTTGATTCATGGTTAGTTCAAATTAAAACAGTTAATTATTATTAAACATAAACCTCAAAACATCCGTAACCTAAAAACCTTTAGGAAATAACTTGCAAGGAGCCTCGGCATGGCATGAAGGCGTGGATTCCAAAGTCTCGCACAGGCCATTGATAATAGTCAGGTTGATCCAGTGCATCTCTATGGTCTTCGATTTAAGGCGTGGATTCCAAAGTCTCGCACAGGCCATTGATAACAGTCAGGTTGATCCAGTGCATCTCTATGGTCTTCGACTTTTATTGCCGCGCATGACCAGAGATTTCTTCTGTGCATGGGAGAGGGGTTAGGATAGTGATAATGATAAATTATTGGCATGCAAGAACAACATTTTCGTGAGCCTTTTGTTGTTGTACTGGAGGGAGGGATTCAGATAATGTTAATGATGAATTATTGGACGGTGATGAATTATTGTCGTGCAAGAACAACATTTTTGTGAGTTTTTTTTGTCGTTTATTGGAAATGGTTGACCATTTGCCATGTCTAAGCTCTAGCTCTGATGAATTACTATGCAACCAAAAGATCTTATTTTTTTATCTCCTGAAAAGTAATATTTTTCCATCTCTGCTAAAGAATTTTTTAAGTAATCATTAACATATGTTTCATCTTTTTTTTTTTGTTATTTCATTAGAATTTATTTAAATATTTAAACAAATTTAATTGTAACTTATCTAAATATATTTATCATTATAAAATAATAAAACATAAAATCAAAAATTATTATACAATTAAAAAATTTAAATTAGATTTTGTTTATTATTTCATAGGGATATAAAATATTATTTTTTAACTTATTTATTATT
>APFE031568290.1:80647-116790 GCA_000404065.3 Pinus taeda | reverse complement strand
ACAGTTTCATCAATATACTCAATTGAGTTATAACCCAGAATGGGACTGATCATATCTACAAGGTCCCTGCCCAATGGGTTGAGGTAAACATGCAAAATGGGAGGGTACTGCACAGTATTAGATTTAATATATAGTTGGTTTAGCTTGGTGATCTGAGCATCTGTCATCTTAGCTCCTTGATTTATCAGATCAAACAAAGATAAAGGAACCAATTTCTTCTCAGTTTTGAATTGCAGCATCTCTTTGATGGCCTCAGGGGTAATATAGAAAACAACTGAGCCTAAAGGGTCAAGCACAACTCTCTGAGTGGCATCATAACCATCAGCACATAGGTGAATTAGGTCAGGGAATTGATTGACCTGAGGAAGCTTGAAGATTGGGAGGAAGGAATCCCAAATGCCCAATACATCTGTTCCAGTTTCATGTTTGGCCTTTAATTCATTTAGCAGGTGGAGGTGGAACTTGCTTTTTATTAGGAATTCCTCTGAGATTCGGTAATCCAAATCTGCTAAACCCTGCCACTCCAATTCTCTCTGAGGGGCATTCAAAGGGGAAATATTGAGGGCCACAGGTGCTACTGGTGTATCCATGGTTACTTATGAACTCTGTTTTGTATGTAAATTAGTGTTACTTATGCTGAGTAATAGAAAAGAGTATTTCTTGGAAGAAGAAGTGAATTGAGAAACAGAGGGCAGAAGGGTCAATGGCAGCAATTGAAATACTGCACACAGCACTTGAGAAGGAAAATACTTGTCTTTAACAGACTCTTTCTTAGTAATTAGGTGTAGGTTCGGTTTCCCTGTTCACGACTGCGTGAACAGAATGCAGGTTATGAGAAAGCTTTGGTAACAAGGCTTAGCCAGTGAATTTCGAGCTTCCAACTTCAAATGGGAACTAGGCGCAAGGGATTTGCCGGTGAATTATGTGTTTTTCTGTGTTTTAAGTGAATATAGTCAATTTGCAGACAAAACTAGGCGCAGAGAGGATTCACAGGGATAAATACCTGGTAAACTTGACAGTCCGGGTCACAAATGCAGGTGGTTTGGCACGCCGATGGTGTCCAGGTTGAATTCAGCAAGTTGGCTTGAATTTGGTCATAAAATACATCCAGAAGACGCAACAGAAGTTTATGCAAAAAGTGCAAAAAACTTGGAAAATTGGCAAAAATATGGATTTTTGGAACATTGGCGCCCTTTTCGGATGACGTGAGCATGGCGTCATTGGGTGGGGTCAGGGTCGGATGACGTCAGCATGACGTCATCAGGTGACGTGGCAGCTTATGAGTGGTCCACGGGGATGGTGAGGTGGCGGACAGGTGGAGCAATGGCAGACGGGGGCACGAACATGACGATGGCGTAGCACTGACGCTGGCAGTGACATTGGCAAGCGGATTAGTGGAAACTGGAAACCACGGGCGGTATCATATCGCACCGCTTTTGATACGGAAGTGGAGTTGCCAGAGGGGGCTCCGATACGCTGTGGGGGCGACGTGTGGCCGAGGCCTGACGTCACCCTCTGACAGATATCGGACGCTATCTTTCGGACGTCGGGGCCGGTCGGATATCCACGCGAGCCGTTGGATGAAAAGCGCCCGATCAGACAGTTGACGGGCCAATAACCTGTCCGGACGATACACCGTCGGGCGGGCAATAAAAAATGATTTTTCGTGGGTTTTGAGCTCGGCGGGGCCTTTAGAAATATTAACGAATTTGTATGGTTTTCCAATGTTTCTTTATAAAATCGCGCAAGGCATTAAAACTTTGGATAAGTCGGGAAAATGGTTTTTTCAATGTATTTTTGTATAAAATCGCACATAGGTCCCAAACTTAGGATAAGGCGGAAAAGTGGGTTTTCAATGTATTTTTGCCTTTTGAGTGGGTTTAAGGTTGCAAATGGGTTTTTTCCAAGGTTTCTTAGGCAAAATGAAGGGTTGAATAGGTAAATGAGTTCTGAAGGAGAAAAAGAGGTAATGCTTGGGTTCTTAAACTGATCAGATGTCAATTTGATTCCCTAGTGGTGAACATATGGCTATAATGCCAAGGAGGGGATATTTATAGAATGCTTGGGGTTTATACACCATGGTGTTATAATAGTAGGGAAAGGGTGACATAGGAAAGTAGATAATAGAAGTTAAGGGTTAATATGGAGGGAGAAGGTGAATGAGGAGTGATATCACTAGGTTTATTTGAAAACAACTTAGCTTAGGGAGTAGATCAAAATGAAAAGAATTTTGCACAAGAAATGTGGCTCTTAAAGGAAACCAGAACCAACATAAAACCTTGAATTCTTTTACAAACACAACTGGTGTGGGGATGTTAGTAAAGAGTGAAAAACAAGGGAAAAAGGGGAAGTTAGACATGCTCCATTGTGTTGTTTCCTTATGTTTACCAGCAAAATTCAGCTTGAAAGGAACCACTTCTGCAACCCATTACCTACCCATCTACATGCCTAGCATTTTTTTGTTTTCTTGGAGGTGCACTGGACTGTAGACTTATTTTCCTTCTTTCCATTGATTTTTCTTTTAATTGCCTATCTAGCATACCCTTATTGCTTCCAAGGCCCCAGATTAAGCAGTTGGGAACCTTAGTTTCTCTGCCTAACTATTGGTCTGCCAAGATTAAACAGTTTGGACAGACTTCTTTCTCTACTCTACAACAACAAATTGAAACATGGCATGATCCAGATTGGACTGTTGGACCATCCATCGAAATTTAGTAAACATGAAGGCATGTACACACCTTGCCTTGTCTTGGAAATATGGGATCTTTGTATCAGCAAAACAGAGTATATTTGGCATTTGAATTTGTCAATCATGAAATATGAAACCTATTGGTATAGGTATCCAACAATACCACTGTTTATTTTGTAGAGAAGATAGATGCAAAATTTATGACAAAGATCAACATTGCATTATCTATGATAGATGTTCATGGATATGACTTGATTTTGTTGTTGAGAATGCATAGGTATAGTATGGTCATGTATTGTAGCGATGGAGACCCATCAATAACAAAATATTATTTGATAGAATTCACTACTACTTGTCTTGATTGAACTTCACGTTTTAACGAGTTTGTGATAAAGTGTTGGCATGATTCACATGTTAAGGAATTCATATATCAATTGCTTCATGTAGAAGTTGGAGGGTTGTCTTGTTTTCAGCTTCTTGTTCGATCCATTGACATAGGTTTATGTACTCCTTGGTTCTACAAAATTTCATATTGTTGAATGGACAAGGCACGGATCTATTGTGTGTGATATTGTTCATTGTTCATTAAGATTTGGACATATTAGACATATAGGTTTGAGGGATTACTATGAAAAGGTTTTGGTATGATTGCACACACCGTGTAGTATTGGACGATGGATGTTTTTCTTGACTAAGAATAGCTTTAGTCATAACTTCATGATGTTGGGAAAAATATTAGGGGGGGGTGGAATCAATATTTTCAAATCATTAAACTTTTAATTTCACATCTTTATTTTTGTACACAACTTTACTGCAGGGAACCTACGTGTGTATGCATCTTGTGATCATACAACTATAGTATATCTAGTGAAACATCATTTTCATTTAATTCATATTTTGTTTATCTTGAGACAATACGTCATTAGTTCATTAAGAATTAAATAAATAATAACCATGTGCAGTAAGAAAAAAATAAACCATCAAACATAATCATCACACATGAACAATAGGATTTAAGGTGGAAAACCAATGTGGGAAAACGCCACTTTTGTTTTCATCTCTGTCTTATTTTTATTATAAATAAAAACTTCTTCCAATCTTGTACTAGCACAGGCTCATACCAATATGTAGGCCCACCCATAGAAGGTCACAACCTTTTCTCTTTCTCTAGAACCCACTAGAATGGAGCTCCAACCCCCTGATCTCATTTACTCGTACCCACTTGAAAGGAGCTCTAACCACCTAATCACATTTACTATCTACCATTGTATTGACATTGTCGGACCGACAACATTTAGGAGATCTCCCTAGTATGAATTCCCAACTAGACCTCACATATTTTGGTGTAGGAATCCCATCTAGTATAAAGGCTTGGTTTCCATATACTTAGGGATATGCCTTGGATCTAGTTGTCAGCACATGAGAGAATTGCACTGGTATCTTCAAACAACAAGGTAAGTGTTCTTGGTGAATGCGTAATGTAACTTGTGCCTCGGTTCTCTTATTGAAAAGGGGGAGAGTAAAGTTAGCCTCTAAGTGAAATGTACTAGTGCCACCCAAGATGAGACACACATGAACTAGAAAGGTAAGTCCAACATCGAGTGAAATAGTCCACAGTGGATGCGATAGTAATTAAAATCAAAGTGCAAGGGACAACACGTACACCACCCAGTGGAGTAGTCCACAAAGATGTGACAGTCATTAAAACTGAAGTGAATGGAACAACACGTAAACCACCTAATGGAGTAGTCCACATGGATGTGATGGTCATTATAGCCAAAAAAAAAAATGGTTTGTCAAATATCCCATAGAGTAGTCCACAAGGATGTGAAAACAGTGATAACCAATACACAAAGGTTGTATGTATAGTATCCCACACCGTAGTCCACATGGACAAGATAGTTGTAATAACCAGTATAACACATTCCCAACAATGTAAGTACTAAAACAACCAAAGTAGTTCAACTATCTTAGTATAGGTAAAACAAACATGCATTACAAATGTCAAAAGAATAGTATTACAAACATCTATAAAACATGCATGAAAACTTGATGGCCTTAACAAGCTTTTGAACTAAGAAAAAATCCCAAGACACATTTGTACACCACACATCACTAGTCCTAGTAGTGAGAAATTGGAGCCACTCCTTCCTCCTCAAAGATATGACTATCTACTCTCCAGGTTATATGGGAGGAGCCAAGGTGAAAATTCCTTACTCATATAATGGGAGCATTATGTATAGCCAAGGCTGATGCTTGACCCTTGTGAATCTTGGACTACCCTCGTGAGCATTAAACATCTTATGAACTTACAACTAACATGGTTGTTCAACTTCTTGTGTATGTCCATTGGACTTTCACTTTAAATTACATTTAGTTACAACATTTATGGCCCATAGTGGTGATGTGGCCTTAAGAACTCATCAAACAACTTGACATGACACTATTGACATGTACTGGATGGTTGTGGTGTCCATGTCAGGTCGTTGCATTGCTAAGTGACTGATGTACTCTCATGCGTGCTTTGTCTTCTCCTCCACATGGCTTCATGTTGTGGGGTCGTCAATGATCTTGGTCTTGCAAGATGGTTCTCTGAATGTGTTCTTTTCGCTTGCTTCTTCTTTTGTTTGTCTAGCTATAAGTAAGTCTTCTAGCATGTGTGCTCCTTATTCATACCACTCATCATGTCTCCATGATCTATCAGTGTAACTATTCCGTCAATTCACTCATGATGGGTAGATATCAAATCCAAAACATCCTAGTCTAGAATTATGCATTTTTTTCTGTGTTCTGGGCTCGGGACAGATGACAGGTTGGGAGAGGGCCAAATAACTGCACATATTCAGTTGTAGGTGAGAGGGAGGAGGACTGATCACTGAGACTTCACAGAGTGCAACTAAAGCTTGGACAAGGAACTGTAAGGCACAGTCTTCATTGTCGGGGAACACTGTGTAGAGGCCACTAGGAGATAGAATTGCACAGTTAAGGACACCACTGACAGCTGGAAGGTGGGATCTTGAGGGACACCTCTATGCAGTTTCGAAAGGGAGGATAAGGTAGGACAACATAGGGATCAAAATACAACTCTGCACATTTTTTTTAGAGAAGTGACTCCTGGCTGAGGGAAGTCACTAGGAAGACATTTGTGCACAATTTTTGCGAGTAGCGCAGGCTCAAGTATCTACACAATGTCGAGTTCTAGCAATCAGGAATGAGGCTTGATGACTATTTTTATGAAGTGTGCAGTTTAGATAGGTAATGAGGCATTTTCTACACAGTTCTGGGAAGGAAGACAAGCTGCTCACTTATGGGATTGTGCAGTGCAACTGACCTGGAGGATAACCTTAAGAACTGAGCAGTTCCAAGCAATAGAGAAATACCACTTAGGGCTAAGACTACCCAGTCCAACTCAGTCGGGGCTTGATGAAGTGAAGTTGTTCTGTCGAGATGTTTTAAGGAAAATGCCTAAGTGTGAGATCCAAATGCACTTGTGATGACTCGACATTGTGATCACACACTTAGTGTTCTTTGACAACATGACAATGCTAACTACCAGGACAACATAGAAAAGCATGAACCTCTGTGGGACTATCTAGAGATGAAAGAGAGAAGTGCGACACTAGGGCTAGACCTTTTGAAAACCATGACGACAATTGGGATAGACCTTTGAAAAGCCATAACAGCACTTGAACGAAAGTGCTTACAACTTTGTGTGTGAGTAAGACGAATGTTCACATAGCCAGGAAAATACACAAAGACAAACCTTCGAACTCACAAGAACAAGATCCAAGCATAACAAAGCGATAAAAATTCCAAAATATGATAGATGGTTGAGCAAGCGAAAGGCGGAAAGACAGGTTAAGGAAACACATGGAATGACTTTAATTTATTGCAACTATGCACGTCATTGAAGACAAAATGAAATGAAAATGATAAGAAGTCCTTCATGCTACACCGGTAAGTGTATTTCAAAATATGTAATTTGTTTTCCAAACTTACACTCCAAATGGTTATGCATCAGATGGAGTCTTCGTGCGGTCTCGATCTTCTATCATACCTTTGGTTCCTTGGTTTGTTTATCTTCCTTCGCAACTCCTTGAGAGTCCTCTAACATGACATCCTTATTTTTATCACCAAGAGACACATCTACACAATTTCAATGGGTAGTGACTATTGTAGGATGAGACCCTGGGAGGAAACATTTGCATAGTTTTTGGATGCAAGGCAGACTGAGAAGTTAGTCGAAAAACTGCATAGTTTTAGGATGCAAGGCACTACTATGGGATGAAGTACTAGGAGGACACCTCTATACAATTTCATGATGAAACAAGGATAGAATAGTTGAGGGACAAAACTACATAGTTTTAGAATGCAAAACATTGTTGCGGGATGAGGCCCTAAGAGGACACATTTGTGCAGTTTTAGAATGCAAGGTAGACTAGGTAGTCGAGGGACAAAACTACGTAGTTTTTAAAGATAGTGGGTTTTGGCTGAGGGGAGAAAACTAGAGGAAAACACTACGCAGTTTCAAATGCTAAGTGAGGTTGGGCATATTTCCTCTTGAAGAAAAACAAATGTCCATTTGCATCACAAGCGATAATCACCATCCCCAAAGATGACACATATGGTAGAAAGGTAAGAGCATGAACGAATCCTAAATTGGAAAGGGGAGCTTGAGATCATTAGCTTATCAAAACATTACAAAGGAATGAATGATGACAGGATCCATAGTAGGATCTGCAATTTGAGTACAGGTCAAAATTTTTTAGGGTGTTGTAGTTGCTACAGCACTTGGTGACACACAGGTTGAATTCCATCTTCTCTGACTTGGTTCATTTTAGTGTCAAACCTTAGTCCTACAGGAAGTATTGATTCATCATGTAGATTACTTCAGCTTCCCCACTTACCCCATGTCCAGACACAGTCCCCTTTGTACCTACTCATTTGAACACAACACAAGGTTCAGCCAGATCATAGTGTTTCGAATTGGGAAGGGTAGTTTAGCTCGTGAGCTTAAGGTTTTTAGAGCATATTTTTTATCTCTGGTGTTTCTCTACTAACAACAGGCCTATACAGTACGTCGGTAAAGTCACACCAGAACAAAAGCATTACTCCACTTCTTGGAAGCCTCAAAAGTACCTTGGTGGAGTTTACTTATTCACTTCTCTACACAGGAAGCCTTTCTATTCCTAGTCCTTTGTTATGTTTGAAAGAGAAATGTGCATTGGACCTTATTTATGTTTTGGGCAGAGGAGGGATCCCGACTTATTGGGAGAAGGAGAGGTTGTTCCATTAGAGAAGCATGTAAAGACCTCTGATTTAGGTTTTCTCATTTATATTTTCCCCTTCTCCATTTCTACTAGTAGGATAAGCTTAAACACGCCGAAGAAGAAAGTTGAGTACATGCATGAGGTTCCCAGACTAGACACAGGTTGATGGTTGGACCAAAGCTATTATTATGGATGGATTTTTTTTTGTCAAGACTTCATTGGAAAAAGGTTACAACCAAACAAAAGGAAGATGGATACATGGCTATCCAAGGGTTGTAGTGTCACAAGACTTTTTGAACGTCAACCACATACACATTTAGAAGCCAAGACGTAGCTCTAGGAAGAACACTTATTCGCGTAGTGAAAACAAACACAAAATTGAACAACAAAGGAAACAAAGAAAAAAGGAAGCAGACACAAAACCATGAAACCAAAACCGAAAGACAAGACAACAAAATGAATAAAGCGAACATGATGTAAAACTAGAATAAGAAAATCGTGACGAACTCCGGGAAGGAGTGAAAAATGAGTGCAAGGAATGGAAAGCTACAATGAATCTAATCCTACTCCTATCCTAATAGCTAGATAGTTGGGGTTATAAGTAATGATATTTCCAGTGAAGCCATCGTATTCATTCTCAACTTGAATCCATAAATATATGAAGGATTAAAATAGATAAATAGTGATGTGGAACAAAAAATACAAAAAAATTGCACACGGGAAGGAAGGTCTTGCCTCTAGGTAGAAAAATATGTGAAAACCACTACTTTTACCCAATGCACATGCTTACCACTTTGATGGACACCAATTTTCAACAAACTTGGGAAGCCTCTTATGGGTGCATCCTTGTCTGCACTGAGTTTCTTATCAAGCACGAGGAAGGATTGAAACTTGTTGTCTACAAAAAATTTCCTAAGTAAGATTGGTCCAGCCATTCAGCGATTGGATCATAAAATTCATGATGGTTTTCTGAAAAGACTCATGATCTTTGAAAAAATAAATTTTGATTGGAGAGATGGGATCATGACCAGAATATTATAAAGAAACATAGATCTAATCATTCTTGGAGGTCATGCTGAGATAGTGTGGACCATCCATAACCATGAGTGAAGGCTGAAGTGACTCACCTGCTTGACAAAAGTCTAAAGAGAGAGATGTTAAATGGTGAAGATCAGAGAGCATGAAGCCACTGTCATCAAATGTGTTGATGGGAAAATGATAAGCGAGATAAAGGTCACCTAAGACAGAGCAATGATCAGATGAGATAATTGAGACATCAAATTCCTAGTTTGCAATGAACAAAGAAAAATCCATATGAAAAATATTGTGAATGCTCGGAGCAATCAAACATAGTGCATTGTGAGCTATCTATGGTATACCGTGACCGATTGCGCAAGTATCATAGTCATCAAAATAATTTAAAAGGGATGCTATCACTGTGAATGCGTGGAACTAGTTTATGCATGACGAATGGAGAAGAACTTGATTCATGTGATAGCTTGTGCATTCATAATAACCTAGGGAGATTTATGGTGTGACAAGAGGAGATATTTGCAATACAAGGTTCACAAGAATACCAAGGAGCTGACCATGAAGGGAAAAGTTTGATAAGTATGATTTCCAACAAATATAGTGTTTCAAATGATCAATGTTACAGTTCCATGACTTCGTAAGAGACAGAGATTCCCAACATGAGTTTGATGTGAGAGGCGTGCATGAAAATGGATGTGTTGTAACAGATTTGTGAATTTTGTTATAAGTGAAGTTTTGAAAATTTGAGAGGTCACACTGGAATACCAAACATTTTTCACACGTGAATTCACATTGAATGCAACCATACAGATAGACGGATTTTGCATGAGAAACCAGATTTGATTTGATTCTCGGGCTTACCAGGGTCATGAGGTCCTGACATAACCATTAGCAGAAGTTGAAATGCCACGACTCCGTGGAACATCCCAGAACTTTCCAGAATTGTAGAGTCGCATTTTGAAACTTGAACCAGATCACACATGGCTTAAGGGTGGCTACTGCTGATAATTTGAAAATTTCTTTCCATATGGCATCCATCTCTGTCATAGGTTTCAAAAATAATTAGAGTTCTCAACTGAAGAGACTCTTGTGATGGTATATCCAAATATAAACAAATTGGTGAGCTTCCATGATCAAGCTGATTCGACGAATTGTCTTCATGTAACATAAGAGATGATGAGGGGTGGGAAGAGACCTTTGCAATTAGAATGTTTTTGATTTTACAAAGTATAGCCTCACCATCTTGTGTCAATTGAGGATATAGATCATCAGATGAAGAAGAAAGAGAACATGGAGCATCTACACCACATATAGATGCATTGTGAATGGTAGGACACAAGCAAAACTGAGGTGGAGAGGAAGTTTCAACATGGACATCTTCACTAACCAAAGCACATCCTAGATCTGGGTTAGAGTATTCATGACAAAATGGAAGATCATATGATGTGCCTTGCCCTTCATCACAACAGATGGAAGGATGGAAGTGATGATTTCCCAAGATAGGGGATTGATCGAAAGAATTGATTGCACAAGATGTTCCACCAAGATTAGAAGATTGAGATTTGTACAAGAATGGAAGCTCATTGTTTTGATGTGGACAAGTTTGAAACAGAGAGGGAAAATTTATAGTGTCCTCAAATTTCTTCTCCTCTCCTTGTGTAATGTGACTACCTTGTTGCCTGATCGTAATTTGACCCAACATATTGAGATTCAAGAGGATGTGAATAAATACTTGGTGAAGTGAATTGATCAAGATAGTCTGGTATAAGGAGCCATGTCTTGTAAATGATAGAGGATGGCTGAGATGTAAATAATATTCGATACTTTAATTATGAACGATGACTTCCTCTTGTGGAATGGACGGGTGAGTCTTCATTGTAGGATTCCTAAGCCATTATGGAATTTCCTCCAGTAAAGTGGAAGAGAAATGAGAAAACGTGTTAGGGAATTGATGCACATATTTATCGGCGTCATGATCACCAAAAGGGGGAACCCACATCGGGACCAAAAATGGAGGAGAACAAGGAACAAACAGGGTAGTGGTTCCTCCTCTACAGTATGAGGTGCCTCATGATTTGTAAGAATTGTGAGAGAAGTTAAATCAAGAGGTTCACCATATTGGGAAACATGAACCAAGCGTGTAAACTCTTGTCTCAAGAAATATGAGTTCAAAAGTTGGTAAGGAATTTCAAAAGAGAGGTGAAGGAACTAATTATCAAAGTCCTAAATCGATTCATCAAGCTCCATTCTTAAATGATTTTTTTTACAAAGAGCTCTCGGTGGCTATACTTATAGGAAGTTTTAATCATCATCTCGGCAAGCTTACTGAATGGACCGATAGAAGATATGGGTAGTGTATGACACCATTTTTAACACGACCTTCGAATGTGTGGGTGAGTAGTACTACCAAACATATTCTGATTGTATTTTGTGATGATGGAAAATAGGCATAACTTTAAGCAAATGCAAATGAAAAGAGGGTTCACCCTCACAATTGAACTTGAGCTTGGATAGGTCATGAATGACTTCCACAGGGATGGTACAATTAGGATTTTTAGAAAAACATCTCTGGATCATGATTTCGGGAAGATCCATTTCAAAATAAGAGATTGAAGCCAGACTCTATGGGTGAAACCTATCACCTATCCCTTCTTCGAGCACCAGAAATGTTGACGGCATTAGACCTGCCAAAATTCAATGGAACTCCCTGGTATGAAGTCCCAACTTATCCTCACATCGTTTGGTGTAGGAGTCCCATCAGGTATAAAGGCCAAGTTTCCATATACTTATAGATATTCCTTTGCTCTAGCTATCAAAGGATGAGAGTGTTGTGGTGGTATCTTTAAACAACAAGGTAAGTGTGCTTGGCAAGTGCGTAATGTAACTTGTGTCTCGATTATCTTAATGCAAAGGGGGAGATTAAAGTGAGCCTCTAAGTGAAAGGTAATAATACCACCAAGGAAGAGACACATGCGAATTGGAAAGGTCTATTATGGCATCGAGAAAAATACTCCACAACGAATGTGATAGTCGTTAAAATCAAAGTGAAAGGGACAACACATACACCACCCAATAGAGTAGTCCACATAGGTGTGATGATAATTATAACAAGAAAACAAAGATGGTTTGTTGAGTATCTCGTGGAGTAGTTCACAAGGATCTAACAATGGTGATAACCAATACACAAAGGTGGTCTGTCTAGTAGCCCACAGAGTAGTCTACAGGGATGTGACAATGTTGATAACCAATACAACACATTCCCCAAAAAAAACTAAAGTAGTTCAACTATCCTAATATATGTGAAACAAACATACATTACAAATTCTGAAAGAATAGTCTTACAAACATCTACAAAACATGCATGAAAATGTGGTGGCCTTAACAATCTTTTGAATTAAGAAAAAGTCCCAAGACACATCTATACACCATACATCACTAGTCCTTATAGTGGGACATTGGATCCAGTCCTTACTCCTCAAAGATCTGACTGTCTACTCTTAAGGCTATGTGAGAGGAGCGAAGGTGAAAATTCTTTGCTCATAGAATGGGAGGGGTATATATAGTGAAGGGTGATTCTTGACCCTTGTGACTCATGGACTACCCTCATGACCATTGACCTTCCTATGACTTTTGACCTGACATGGCTCTTCAACTTCTTTTGTGCATCCATTGGAATTTCAGTTTATATTACATTTAGTTACAACATTTTTGGCCCATAGTGGTGATGTGGCCTTAAAAGCTCATGGAATAACTTGACATGAAACTACTAAAATGTACTAGTTGGCTATGTTTTCCATATCATTACGCTATGCTGATAACTGATGTATGCACTCTTAGGCGTGATTTGTCTTATCCTCTGCATGGCTTGATGTTGTGGGGTCTTTGATGGTCTTGGTCTTCCAAGATGGTTCTGTGCATGTGATCCTTTCGATTGTTACTTCTTTCATCGATCCAGCTACAAGTAAGTCTTCTAGCATGTGCACTCCCTCTTCATATCATTCATTGTTATGAAACCAACTCACAAAAAGATAGAAAATATAGATCAATGCCTTAGAATTCAACCTCTTCGAGGGGGCAACCTCCTTTACATTACACAAATGAACAATTATTGGATGACACAAATGACTCAACCTCCCTTCTATATATAGGAGTCTAAGGGGTCATAATACAATCAAGCTGACATAACAGTAATAACATAAGGGCATAACAATAACAATAGTGGGTTTTTATGGGGCCACTAATAACAATATGTGGACAAGAGGGGCACAATAATAACAATAATGGATATAATGACAATAGTAATGGGGGAATCACTAGTATTATAGGGACCTAACATGCCCCTCTCCTTCCGAAAAGCATTGTCCTCAATGCTTGAGTATTTTTGGATGCTTATGTATAAAATTATCATCCTCCCATGTGGAATCTTCAGTGAATAAGTTCTTCCACTTGATGAGATACTCTGAAATTGATCAATTTCGTAGCTGTCAAGTTCTTGTTTCTCTGAATGCTTCCAGGTCCAATATGATTTTTCCTTCCTCATCAAGTTTTGGCAATATTGTTTGAACTGTGAACTTGTCACCTATAAGATTCTTTAAACATGAAACATGGAAAACTAGGTGCACTGGAGAAGCTACAAGAAGCTCTAATTTGTATGCCATAGTGCTAATATTTTGCAACAACTTACATGGACCATAATAATTTGGTGATGATTTATTATCCTTATTAGCTTTCTTCAGGGACATTTGTTTATATGGTTGTAGTCGTAGGAATTCCCAATCACCTACATCAAAACTTCTTTCGCTGCGATGTTAATCTTCATGATGTTTCATTCTATTTTGTGCCAACGTGAGGTTATCCTTTAAGAGTTGGAGAAGTTGTTGTTGATGCTCAATGTGATGTTCCACTGCTTGAACCTTAGAATATTATCTTAAATATGATGTGATGGATGGTGGATGGTATCCATAAAGTGCCATAAATGGCATCATTTTTGCTGCAGTATGGAAGGAATTTTTATACCACCATGCATCCAGAGGCAACCATTTGACCCATTGTGTCTGTTTATCATATACAAAGCAACGAAGATATCCTTCCAATTTTTTTTTTTACTATCTTAGTTTGCCCATCAGATTGAGGATGATAATATGAGCTAATTGAGTACTGAGACAATAAAAAAAATTTTCCGAAAATTTCCAGTGAAATTGGGATCTCTATCGCTTACAAAAATTTTTGGGTTTCCATGTAGCTTTTTATTGTTTCCATAAATGAAGTAGAAATTGTACTGGCTTTAAATGGATGTGATAATGCACAAAAGTGTGCATACTTAGTAAGTCTGTCAACTACCACCATGATGACACTCTTTCCTCCGGACTTGGGTAAAACTGTGATAAAATCCATTGAAACCTCCTCCCAACATTGGCTTGGAATGGATAAATGTTGTAATAGACCCGGGGTCTTAATTGTTTCAACTTTATTTTGTTGGCAAACTAAACATTCCACCACAAAAATTTGAATATATGATTTAAAACCATCCCAAAACAATTCCTACTTAACCTTATGATAAGTTTTTAAAAATCCTGAGTTTCCTCCTAAGGGAGATGTGTGCAATTCCATAAGAATATTTTGTTTGATTTGGGAATTCTTACATATGTATAAGCGATATTTGTACAATAACGAATCATTTTTCTAGCTAAATGTATCATATGTACTGGGATCTTGTTGTAACTTTTGAATGAGTGCCCACACTTGTTCTCCATACTTCCATTCATCCCTTGCTTCGTTTATCCAATTTGGTTGGATAATAGAAATGGTGCACAATAATGCTTCCACATCCTCATCCTTTCTTGAGAGTGCATCTGCCACAACATTTTGCTTCCCTTTTTTATATATCATTTCAAAGTCATAACCCAACATCTTTGTGACCCATTTTTGTTGCTCTTTAAAGGATAATCTTTGTTCTAAAAAGTACTTAAGACTATCATGATCCATTTTTACCTTGAAGTGTCTTCCCATTAGGTAGGGTCACCATTTCTTAAATGAATGTAGCATTGCCAAGATTTCCTTCTCATAAACAGCTTTCTGTAAATACTTTCCTTTGATTGGATGACTTTAAAAATAAACGGGTCTTTCATCTTGCATTAAAACAGCACCAATTCCATTTTCTAAAGCATCACATTCCACAACAAAGGTTTTTGTGAAGTCCAACGTAGCTAAGATGTTGCTTGGCAAATTGCCTCTTTAAGATTTTTGAAGGCCTTTGTTTCTTCTGGAGTCCATGAAAATGCATCTATATTCAATAATGTTGTTAGAGGTGCTGCTATTCTCCCATAATTATTAACAAACTTGCAATAATACCCTGCCACTCGAGAAATCCTCGCAGATGCTTTATGGATGTGGGGACTTTCCATTCCTTAATGGCTTTAATTTCGCTAGGATTTACCTTAACACCTTCATGAGATAAAATATGAACTAGATATTCCACCTCTTGTACTCCGAAGAAACATTTGGAGCTTTTTGCATTTGATTGTTTCTCCTCCAATAGTTTGAGCACCTTGTCAAAATGTTGAACATGATCCCTCCAAGACTTGCTATAGATTAGTATATCATCAAAAAATATTAACACAAATTTTATAAGGAAGGGTAAGGCCAAAAAGCATGACCATGAATTCATAATTACCCTCATGAGTTCTAAATGTTGTTTTCGGAATGTCTTCATTCTTATTTTTGATTTGATGATATCCTGAACGAAGATCCAAATTGCTGAAGTAAATTGATCCATGCAACTCATCCAATAATTCATCAATGATAAGAATGGGAAATTTATCTTTAATAGTGAGCTTGTTAAGCTCCCTATAATCTAGACACATGTGCCATGATCCATCCTTCTTGTGCCCCAATACTACTGGAGTACAGAAATAACTTTGACTAGATTGAATTATACCAACCTCTAGCATTTATGCAACCATACTTTCAATTTCACTCTTTTGGGCATAGGGATATCTGTACAGCCTGATGTTTGGAGGAACAATTCCTAGAATCAAATGAATAGCATGATCATGATCATGAATAGGTGGGAGGCCTTTGGGTGTCTCAAATACCTTGTAATGATTGTCGAAAACTTTTTGGATATCTAGAGTAACAGATGATTTCGATGTGGGAACCTCTAGCGAACATAATTGTGGAATTACGCCTCGTTGTTCCTTCTTTAGAAGCTTTGTCATACTGTTACAGCTAATTATCTTTCCCGATTTTTCTGTAATACCCATTAATTCAACTTCCTTTTCTTTTGCACAAAATTTCGTGAAACGTTCTTGAAATTAAACGTTATTGTACCCAAGGATTGTAGTCGTTGGACTCCTAGTACAACATGATTACCACCCATTGGAATGGAAAGCATTGGGCTATTCAATACATATTCTCCCATGGATAGCTTGATATTATGTCACTTTCTAGAGAAATATATGGTTCCTATATTTTCAGCCATCACTTGACACTTTGTTAATGGATATAGGAAGCAATACAATTCCTTGGCTATCTTACAATGAATAAAATTATGGGTACTTCCCGAATCAATAAACACTATTACCTTTTTCTTATTGATATGTCCTTCTATCTTGATACTTTGAGGAGTGGTAATTCCAACCAATGCATTACAAGATATGGTCGGATTGATTTCTTCTTTAACTAGGGTTTCTTCTAGGAGTATATCCTCTTCTTTTGACATTTCTTGTTCTTTTTCTTCCTCCTCTTCACAATCTATGTAGAATAATTTCTTCTTAGCACAATTATGACCTTTAGTGTATTTTCTATCACAACTGTAACAACGCCCTTTTTCTCTTTTTTTCTTCCAATTGTTGTGGTGTCAAAATTGTAGGTTGTGGAAGGCTAGGGGAAAAAACACTTCCATATAGTTGTCTGTGGTAGGTTTCCTGGTTGCCATAATTTTTCTTACCATTTTTCTTGCTAACCTGAATGCCTTCCCTAATGAATCAGGTTCCCAAAGGTGAACCTCATTTTGGATATTATCCTTTAAAGTCCCTATGAACACATCAATCCTATGCTCCTCTAGAATATCTTTTACCCTTATGTTCAATTTTTGGAAGTCCTCAATGTGCTCCATCATTGAACCCTTTTGTTTGAGATTTTTCAATTGGCTAAAAAAGGTGTTGCTTTTGTATCCTCATAATGTGCTACCATTTCTTCCATAAAAATTTCCCAAGTCACAATTTGTTTACGAGAGCAAAGCCATTGATACCATACAAACTAATTTGGTTCCAAATATAAAGTTACAATACATACCTTTTGTGTGTTTTGCAAATTATGGAGATCAAAAAATTGCTCCATCTGTAGGATCTATGTACCGGGATCCTTTCCATCAAGCTTCCTCATATCAATTTTGGAACATGGTGGGTCTTCAAACTAACAATAGAGTCTATGAAATCAAGATTAACATTTCTTTTGTTCTCATCATGAACTTCCTTTACTACCCTTTCACCATTAGTAACCATTTCTTGTAGCAACTTATTCAAATCTATCTTCAATTCTTCCATCTTAGCGTACACGTCATTCATCTTAGCATCCATGCCATTCATCTTAGGTTCCATGCCATCCATATTAGCTTGCACGCCATTCATATTAGCTTCCATGCCATTCATCTTGGCTTCAGTTACGTTTTGTGAAAGTGAAATTTGTTGTACTTTGTCTTGTAATTTTGATATATCATGTTGCATTTCTTCCTCTTCTTCACGAGTCATGCTAGAGCTTTCAGGTTTCTTACTAGGTGTTTCCATTTTCTTTCTTTGGGGCATCAATTAATAGTAATAATTCTTCATTATTCCCTTTGAATTTCTTCAAACTAATTTTTCAAACCAATATTATGCAAAATTTAAAAAAAACTACACACCTTTCTTTTTCAATTTTTAATAACTCAATATTGAATCTATTGTATCTCTATAACTGTAGATCGCAAATATCTAAAATGCATCCTACAGTATCGCTTTGAGTCCCCTTTCTAACCCTGCAAGTTTAATCAAGATGGGATTCTCCAAGGAAGACATATGCCAAATCTCCCTCAGTGACTTGATTGTAGACTAGTTTAGTAGAGCAAACTTGTACGAAGTTCCATGTGTCATTGTTTCCACCTTAGTACCTAAAATTGATAAACAAAAAACTATAGGTTGTCCTCTTTCTGAAACGTTTGACAAAATTTCAATCTGATGCTTAGAACAAAAGTTATGACAATTTTCCCTGGGTCACCTGTTTGGAATGTAATTTAGGAGTATGCAAAAAACCCTAACTTCCTTAGATCATATCTCCAAAAATAGAGCGAGACAAGCTCTAAAATTAGGCTCAAATGGTTTTTTTTTAGCTTGTAAAATGTCGTAGAAAAAAAATTATAGCAAAAATGCCACAATGAATTGTTTGGAGCAGCGAAACCCTAGAATCCAAAGCTCTGACACCAAATGTTATGAAACCAGCTCACAAAAATATAGAAAATATAGATCAATGACTTAGAATTTAGCATCCTTGAGGGGGAAACCTCCTTTGCATTACACAAATGAACAATTCTTGGATGATACAAATCACTAAACCTCCCTTCTATAATAGGACTCTAAGGGGTCACAATTTAATCAAGCCAACATAACAGTAATAACATAAGGGCACAACAATAACAATAGTGGGTTTCTATGGGGCACAATAATAACAATATGGGGACAATAAAGGAAAAATAATAACAATAATGGCTATAACGAAATTACTAATGGGGGAATCACTAGTATTATAGGGATCTAACATTCATCGTCTCACCATGATCTATCACTGTACCTATTCCTACAATTCACTTATGAGGGGATGACATCAAATCCAAATCCTCCTAGTCTAGCATGATGCATTACTTTCTGTGTTTCGGGCCCAGGACAGATGACAGGCTAGGAGAGGGCCTCGTAAATATGAATTGCATAGTTTTATATGACAAGGAGGAGGGTTCATCACTAGGACTGTGCAGAGAATATCTTAGGCTTGGACAACGAACTTTGGGGCACAATCTTAATTGTTGAGGAAAACTATGCAGAGGCCACTGGGAGGCATAATTTCATAGATAAGGACACTAATGGAAGCTTCAAGGTGGCACCCTAAGGGACACCTCTCCGTAGTTTCCAGAGGAAAGACAAGGTAGGACAACAAAGGGACCAGAGGACAACTCTGCACAGTTTTTGAAAGAAGTGAGTCCCCGCTGACGGAAATCACTGGGAGGACATCTCTGAACAATTTTTGGGAGCAGTGTAGGCTCATGTCTCTATGAAATATGGGGTTCCAACAAGAAGTAAGGAGGATTGATGATTTTTTTTGTGAAGTGCATAGTTTAGATATGCAATGAGGTAGTTTATGCACAATTATAGGAAGGAAGACAGGTTACTCACTTATGGGATTTCACTGTGCCACTGACCCGGAGGACAACCTAAATCACTGCAGAATTCTAGGAGGCATAGCAACACCACTGAGGGCTGAGACTATGTAGTGCAGCTTAGTCATGGCCCAATCAAGTGAATTTATTCTGCTAAGAAATATTCAGGAAAATGGCTAAGTGTGAGAGGCAAGTGGACTTGTGATGAATCAAGATTGTGATCACACACTTATTGTAATTTTACAACATGACAAAACTAACCACCATGAGAACATAGAAAAGCATGAACATTTGTGGGACTATCTAGAGATGAAAGCAACAAGTGCGACACTTGGGATACACCTTTGGACAACTGTGATGACACTTGTGAAACAATGCTTACAACTTTGTGTGTGAGTACAACATGTGTTCACATAGCTAGGAAAACACAATAAAACCTCTTTGAACTCACTAGAACAAGATCGAAAGCATGATAAAGTGTTCAACATGCTAAAAGATGACAATTGGTTGAGAAAGTGAAAGGGGGAAGGCACATAAAGGAAATACATGGAATGACTTTGAGTGCTTAGAACTATGCACATCATTGAAGAAATAATGATATGAAAATGATAAGCACTCCTTCAAGCTACACTAGGAGGTGTATTTCAAAATATTTACTTCTTTTTCATACCTACCCTCCAAAGGGTTATGCATCAAATGGAGTCATCATGCCATCTTAATCTTCTATCATAGCTTGGGTTCCTTGGTCCGCATATCTTACTCCTTAGCTCCTTGAGATTCCTCTAGCATGGCATCCATATTGTGATCACTGAGAGTCACATCTACGTAGTTTTAGTGGGTGGTGACTATTGTGGGATGAGGCCCTAGGAGGACACATTTGCGTAATTTCTATATGCAAGGCAGAGTTAGAAGCTAGGGGAAAAACTATGCATTTTTAGTATGCAAGGCACTACTATGAGATGAGGTCATGGGACACCTCTATGATGTTTCATTATTCAAGGAAGACAACACAGCTAAGCAACAAAATTGTGTAGTTTTAGGATGCAAGACATTGATGCGAGATGAGTCCCTGGGAGGATGCATCTACACAGTTTTAGGATGTAAGGCAGATTGGGCAGCTGAGGGACAAAACTACGTAGTTTCGTAAGATAGTGGGTTCTAGGTGAGGGTAGGACACTAGAGGAAATCACTGCACTGTTTCGAATGGTAAGGGAGGCTGGGAAAATTTCCCCTTGAGGAGAAACAAACTTCCCTTCACATAACAAGTGATAATCCCTATCCCCAAAGATGAAAGATTTCGTAGAAAGATAAAAGCGTGATCGATTCTTAATCATTAGCTTACCAATATGTTAATAAGGAACGATTGATCAAAGGATCCACAGTAGGCTTCGAATTCGATTACATCCCAAAATTTTGGATGGTGTTCCAACCGCTACAAGACACTAGAAGGAAGCTTTAAATCCCTCACTGAAGGCTCTAACCTTCAACACCTTTTGGGACAACATTTCATAAATTTTCATACTAGATCCACCTACTATAGCACTTCAAAAATGTATCCTATTTTTCATTAAATTTTCAGACTGGAGCCACTATCAACGTTTAAGCCCAAAACAAAATATCAAAACTGAAATCAATTACTACAATGAATCACTCAATCATCATCTGAAACGACCAATCTCTGACCCAACTGAATCAACAATAAATTGAAACCCAATCACTAAATCAACCGAATCAACCAAAACTCAACCAATTAATTGAAACCCAGGATTAAACAACCAGAACAGTTAGATCACTGGAACCATAATACAGATAAACATACTTCACTTCATACAAACCTGATTTTGTTACACCAAACCCTGATTAACCATATATCAAAATAGATACGCTACTTTATAGTATAAAATCTGTGTGTACATGCTTTTCATAAATAATACTCACATACGCATCTTAAACCAATGAAACCTAAAAATGAACCACTAAATCCTAAAAGTTGAACCACTGTCACTCTAAATCAAACACTAAATAATACATAGATTTACTACATCATTATGAAATAATCATAGAACAATCACTGATCTTCAATCACCAACAACTAGTATCTTCATCATTTTTCAATTACTCAATTCATCTTTTAAAAATTACTATTAAGCTCAGGACATCAAGAAATACTTCATTGGTAGACAGAAGAAACATAACAAGACTGATTAAAGTAATCAAACATCCTTTTTGTAAAAACCCTACTTTCTATATGTTCTTTCCTCAAAACAAACCCTCATGTATATGCACTTTTCAAGAAACAAACCTAAGTATAGATCATAGTATATATGCAACTTACCAATATCAAATCCGTGTGTATATGCTCATTTTAGGTTTTGAAACCCCTGTACAGATATGCAATTATTGGTACAAACCTTTGTTGCATCACAAAGCTTCTAACATACCTAGATCTCAGAATGCATAGAAAAATCACGCATCAATACACTATCAACACACGTGAAATCACCTCATAATCGAGATTGTCATCATAGATCTATTGGATTTGATCCATCATCAAATTCCTGGGTGCATACTTAGTTTTAGATCAAGAAAAATATTAACATCCCATTACATGGACACTTGCTTCATATCTAACTATACATAAAATATTCATCACTTGCACACATCTACCACTTTGATCTTCATCTCCTTATATAGCTTAGCCCTTATCCAATAACATCAGTCAAAACCATACTCTAGCTGATGGTTTTCTTAGACAGGATAAAAACATCCATTATTGGGCTCAATACCACAGGGAAATACCATCGTAAGGACCCTTGGTATTTAGAATACCATGGTGCAAAAACTATATGCACCTTTGCTTCTTCATACCCATGTGTGTACATCAATTTGCTTAACAAAACTCACGTATACTTATTGAAATTTCATCTTTTCAATTCCTTTACCCTTGAACTGGTATCCCTTTTTCCAAACTCTCTATCACATTTGCAGACACATCCTATTGACATATGTATAAAGTTGGTTTCCATCAAAGGACAACTCATCAAGTAGGTTTTCATCAAGGACGTCACATAAGTCATAATGCCATACATTAGTCAAAATGACAACACATGATCATGTCTTAATAGAGTATAGGGATTGTTTCGATGATTAGCTTGAATTCTAAGGGGTAGTTGTGCATGTTCCTATTATGTATGTTGTTGAATATCGGTATTTTGACATGAGCTTGCTATGACTAACATCTTAAATATTTCTAGGTTTACTCATATTCATCGGGTATGTATATATGGTTATTAATGTTTCATGTCCATGGGTATGATGAAAGGATGCTAGTACTAATTTGGTGAGTTACATCCAAATGTATGAGTGAAGGAAAAACATTTGGATGAGTTAGGATTTGATCCCATGAGTAAGTAGATTCATTGAATGTATGTCTATTGCTAGTGCTTGACAATTTGGCATAATCTAGTGTTTCATGTTCTTGTTGTATAAAGGCTTTTGAGATTTTTCACTATTCAAATTCAAGGGGTGCCTTGATGATAGATGATATGAGTGTGTTGATGATGGAAAATACATGACAAATTTGTGACATAGTAATGCATTGGTATAACAATTATGTTTTTGCATACATAGATTGTAATTGCTACAGAGAGGGTTTTGTATTGTTGAAAGTTTCTTTTCAAGGGATGTACCAATCAGATCATTTGGTTTTGTATTAAGGTTAATAGGATAAGGTTTGATATTTTAATTAGCATATTTTATTGTTTATTGAAGGCTTGTTATAGAAAAGTTTTGATATCTTGAGAAGAATTGTATGTGTGGGACAAGTTTGAAAATTGGATAAAATGCGGCTTATAGGATTTATTTTGTATTTTAGTCAAGTGGATCAAGTGTGAAAGATTTTGAAATTTTTTCCGTAAAATGTCTAAGGGTTGGATCCTTCAGTGAGGGAGTGGTAGCTTCCTTTTGCTAGTAGTCGGTAAATTTTCTTAGGGAGTAGTAGATTCCTTCTTATTGCAACTGGATAAAGAAAAGAAGGTGGTAGCCTCTAGTAGGTAGGACTATGTGCATTGGTAAGAGTATGCACTAATAAAATATTTAACAAGAGATTTTACTAATAATAAGAAGACAAAGACTACAATAGTGGTGGTTTTTCCTAATTGGATTTTCCACCTAAAAATATGGTATTCCTATGTATTGATGATGTGGTGCATTATTATGGTTTATATGTCCTTGTGTTTAATACAACTCATGGTTTATTGCATATGCCTAGATCTACTTCATAATGTGTTATTAATGGAATTATGGCTGAATTAACATTGAAAATAAAAGTACAAACAAAGTAAAATTTTATCTGGCATGAAATACTAATTCCTGCCTCCCTAATATTTCTAATAGTTGCTATAATAGTAGGTCTTTCTAGTAAATATTAATCACTTGAGAGTAGATAGGGGACCATGGGAAGGAAGTATTAAAGGAAGATAACTCAAACGAAGAATTTTAATTTAGGAAGGTTGTGACAGTGATAACGGTGTATCACATGTATTAGTAGTATTTGTAATTATCAACCAAGGACAATCAATAGTGAAGCAAGTCATGTCGAGAAATATGGACAATCAAGGTATGCTTGTACTCAATAATGAAAATTATCATGATTGGAAAGAAAGGATGAAGTATAGGATAATTTCCCTCGAATTTGATTTTTTTCATTTAGTTTGTAAGGGTTATACTAAAACTCCCTCATGTGATCGAGAAATGTAGAGGAATGGTTAGGAATTATGTACAATATTTAATAGCTTACCTAATTCGTAATTTAAGGAAATTATGCATTATGAAACCATGAAGGAAGTATGATAAACTGAAATCAATCCATGAAGGAGAGGGAAATATAATAAAGGAAACAACTTGCTTATTAAGTAAAATGATAGTGAATACTACTTTTGAATCATCCAATGTGTCTATAGAAGAAAATTATAGCCCATCAGAAGAGGATTCTATCCATGAAACAACCTTCATCGTATAAGATGGAGTCATTTATTTAGAAGAATAGAGATTACAGGAATTATTTAAACTTATAAGAAGTCTTGCTTGTAATTTGGAAAGGATTGACAGTCTTAAGGCTATGATGTAGGTATATGAAAACAAAGACCATGATGAATCAATAAATAATACAAGAATAACTAAAATTTCAATGAAAAGAAGCAATATTGTAAAGGACTTGAAGGTGAGATCATATATCTAAAATATGATCTAGAAAAGTGATATAAATGAAATGAGGAGATACTTCAAGTATTTGAATAACATGAAAATGGACTTAAATAAGAAAATATGAGGTTAAGAACAGAGTTGGAAAAGTCACAAGAAGAAAATAGGATGAGGTAAACTCATTAAAAGGTAAACTAGTAGAAAAAGACAAACACTTAATATTTCAAGATAATACCAATATATTAGACAACCTTTGTAATAGTCAAAGGTATCCCTCCATAAAATAAGGTCTTAGTTTTCTTGGAACTATGAAGGGATAATCCATCTCACAAGCTTCTGTAGGAATTTTAGAGGACAACAAAGAAAATTCTGAAAATCTTGGTACAGAATAAAGAAAGCAACTAAACCAGCAACAAATAAAAGTTTTTTTTTGAAGCAAATCATTTTCTCTAAATGAGTATGGTGGAAATAGAAATAAAATTTCATTCTCTGCCTTAATCAATGATATCGAATGCTCTACCTATCACAAATTTGGACACATTTTAGCCCATTGCAGAAGCATATTGTTTAGACCTCAAGTAAAAAGTCTCTGCATAGGAAGATCATTAGTTCCAAGGGTACTCAAGTTTGTCTAAAGGGTATTTTTTTATGTGCTATTTATTTTTTCATAAAGCTATTTATTGTATAAAAATTAAGCATAAATATTATAATTCTCTTTACCCCTTCTCAGGTCACATAAGGTGTTATACAAGCAATAAATGCATACATGTATCAAAAGAATGTAGGACCAATTTAATGAATTCATTTAGAAATTTCAAACAAAAAGTAGAACCTATCCAAGGCAAGCAACTCGCCAAGAATCTAGTAATTGAAAGACGCAAAGAAAATGCATTCATCAATATTCATCATATCAAGAGAAAGGAAGAGAAACATGTGAAGTGTGGCCTTTTCTTGTGTACACTAGAAGAATAAGATTAATGATATATAAATAGGGAATTCTCTCATCACATGTATTTAAATAAGATAATATTTACCTCTCTCATAAAATTAAACAGTGGTGAGTTAATTATTAGAAACAATGCACCATCAAAGGTAATAGGAAAGGTTGGAGATGATCTTGATGTTAAAAATATAAAATCAAGTAATGTATTGTTGTTTAAAGGGCTAAAGAATAACATTTTGAGTGTGGGTCAAATAATTGATAAAGGGCATGTAGTTATATTTACCTCAAAAAGATGCAAAATCATAGAAGGACACTGGAAAGGTAATCAAGAAATGAATCATAAATGAAGATGAAGTATATGTACTAAAGAAAATTTTGGGCATACATAAAAGGTAAGTCTCCTCCTCTTTAGATTCTGAGTAGGGGAATATAGTCCCCAATGGATTTTTTTGTACTTGATGTATATTTATAAAAGGACTATAGAAGTGAATGTGAAGCAGGTGATGGCATCATGAAAATCAAGTCCACAACATCAGTTTGTTAAAAAGATGTGCATGCTCTCAGGGGAACAAATACATGTGTGTTATTTCATGAGTTCAAATTTAATGATGACCATGTGCGTTCCTTACCTATACCTATTCCTTTGATGTGTAGGATTTATGGACCTAATATTGCATCTACTAAAGTTATTCTGTTTAGGAGAAGATGGGACATGTTCAGGGGAAGAATCTCATATCGCTCTACTATTTCAATGATTCACTGGTGGAATTATTGTCCCTTACCTATAGAAAGGGAAAAGACTTCATGGAGGAACATGCTACATCTAACATTGGTTTATTGTGGGAATTATCGTAGGGTGAAGAGTATGTAACTGATGCCTATATGTTGAGTTCATGATGTGTTGATGGTTCCTCATTGCCACATTCTATAATATTGTTGTTGTATATATCAGTTTTCTTACATTGCTTCTTTGATTTTTTCATTTATGTTGGTAAGAACTTTCATTGTTAAGGAGGATATATATAGGTTGTTGTCGATAGATCATTATGTTGGAGTAATTTATGTGGAGTATGGTGGTTTCTAGTTCATTGTGGTGATTTGTATTTGATATGTTGTTGATCAGTATTATTTTTCTGCTATACTTAATCAATTGTGAGGTTGTTATATGTTGCAAAAGGTCTTCATCGAGATTAAACTGATATGTTCCACATATTTTATTGTTGAGATCCTTGTTTATGGCTAAGGTATTGAGAGTAGCCATGTGTTATACTTATATTGTTGTTGTTGCATAGAGCACATAACATTGTTCCTCGATACTATGTAAATGTCATATCTCATTGTATCAATCATGCGTAAAGGAGATGACATGTGTGTTCATTTTAATAACCATGAATCATCATTGTCTCATCTTTTGGTGCATTGGTTATGAAGAGACCCATGTTTTCCAGTATGTATTGTAAAATTTCTCAAATTCATTCATCTATGGGTTTGGTTGTCAAAGTCGTGTCTTTTCATGTATAAAATTGATATAGCCCTGTTGCTTTGGGTGAATGATGTGAAATTGGGTCCATAGAATCATTGCTTGGTGTTAGCCATTTTTATAAGGGAGTAATATATCAATATTATTTTCTTATTATAGTCATGTGTTTGCTCCATGATGCCTTGTACCTGTATTACATATCATTAGGAGGCATATTGTAGAAGCAAATGTTAGAAAATTATATATTATGGAGCAATGGAGCACATAAAATACTGTAGAAATATAAACACATAAAACACATAAAACAAGAGAGACACAGATATACGTGGTTCACCAAATTTTGGCTACATCCACAGAGAAATAGCCAGTCCTTAATTTATTATATTATCCAGCAAACTAAAGATATACAACCTACAATAGATCCGCTGTAACTCTCTCTTCTCTCTCAATCTCCTCTCTTTTCCTCACTCAAAGTATACATATCCATAGATGCAATACAATTCCCTCATATATAGTGAGGGGTTGCATTCTAGGGCAAAAAACCCTAAATTAAACATAACTTCTACTATCAGATCATCCGTCTAATGAACGGCCTAGGTTGACTAGAAACTATTATGCTTTTACAAGGAAATTTTACATCTATTTTTAGCTTCAGGGGCGCTGCCCCTGCACTCCCACCAGGGGACCGCTAGCCCCTGGACCCCCGATCCGGGGGGGGGGGATTAGCCCCCTTGGACCCCTATAGGGGGGAAAAGTCCCCTCCACACCCCTCCGCATGGAGGGGTGTACAATCTTCCTAGGGTATACATACAACTGAGACCTTTGAATACAAAAGATAATCAGGCTTCACAGCCAACAATCTCCCACTTGGCGACTGATTATAGCAACTCCACTACAGCTTCATTTTCTAGACAATGACTCCACTTTGGACCTGGTTGTTTCTCATCTTCTTCATCATACTTAAAGACCGATTGAAACTAAGTAGATTCTCAGTTTCTCCCTAGTTACAACTTTTGTTAACTTATCTGCAGGATTCTTGCTAATGTGTATCTTTTCCAGCTTCAACTATCCATCTTCCAATGCTGACCGTATGAAATTCTACTTGAGTTGTATATGTTTAGTCTTGATATGAAATGAAGAGTTCTTTTCAAGATGTATGGCACTCTGGATGTCACTGTATAACCTGCCCAACTCCTGCTTTTTACCCAATTCATCCAGAAACCTTTGTAACCAAATAATTTATTTACTAGCCTCTGTAGCAGCAACATACTCTGCTTCTGTTGTTGAAAGTGGAACAACACTTTGGATTTTTGAAACCCAACTAACAACTATTCCACCTATAGTAAATACATATCCTATAGTGCTCCTCATGTTATCTCTGTCAGCTACCATATCTACATCAACATATCCCTATAGAGTAATTTTTGAACCACCAAATCATAATGCTTGATTTGTGGTACCTCTCAAATACCTGAGAATCCACTTCACCACCATCCAATGTTCTTTTCCTGGATTGTTCATGTACCTTCTTACAACTCCCACTGCATGTGCAATATAAGGCCTTGTGCAGACCATTGCATACATTAAGCTTCCAACCATTGATGCATATAGAACTTTAGACATATGAGCCATTTCTTCCTGAGCCTTGGGACAGGCCTCCTTACTTAATTTGAAATGGCTAGACAAAGGTATACTAACTGGTTTTGCATTCTACATATTAAACCTTTTCAACAGCTTTTCTATGTACTCACTTTGAGACGATGTTAATTTGCGATTCTTCCTGTCTCTAGTTATTTTCATACCAAGGACTTGTTTTGCAGCACCCAAATCCTTCATTGCAAATGATTTTGCCAATTTTCTTTTGAGAACATTTATTTCCTGCATGTTAGAACCTACAACAAGCATGTCCTCTACATACAATGACAATATAATATAGATTCCATCATTTTGCATTTTGAGATAAACATAATGATCAGAGTGACATCTAGTATAACCTTGTTCAGACGTAAACCTATCAAATTTTAGATACCACTATCTTGGAGCCTATTTTAAGCCATACAAGCTCTTCTTCAACCTGCACACTAGTTTCTCCTTTCCTTTTACCTCATATCCTTGTGGCTGCTGCATATATATCTCTTCCTCCAAATCCCCATGGAAAATGGTTGTCTTTACATCTAACTGCTCAAGATGCAAATCTTCAGCTGCTACTAGACTTAAAATAGTTCTAATTGAAGTCATTTTAAGAACAGCTGAAAATATTTAATCAAAATCTATACCCTTTTTCTGCGCAAACCCTTTCACAACAAGTTTGGCTTTATACCTTTTTCTACCTCCATATTCTTCCTTCAACTTGTAAACCCAATTATTCTGCGATGTTGTTTTACCTGCAAGCAACCTGACTAAGTCCCAAGTCTGGTTATGTGCTAAGGAGTCCATCTCTTCTTTCATGGCTTGCTCCTAGTTCTTCATGGTTTCTACCTGCACTCCTTCTTCATAACATTCTAGTTCACTAGAATCAGTCAACAATAAATAATATAATGAAGGAGAGTATCGTTCAGGGGGTCTACTCATCCTGGTAGATCTTCTAACACCACTTTCAGGTGTTTGAGGTACTTGTTGCTATTGTGGTTGTTGATCATTATGATTTTTAGGCACCATCACTTTTTCTGTGACCTCGTCAAGCACTGTGTATTCTCTGTTTTCTTTTCCTATTTCCTTTCCTGGAACTGATCCTTATACAAAACCTTTTCATTGAATATGACATCTCTACTCCTAATGATTTTGTGTTTTTCATAATCATAAAAAAGATAACCAAAATCATTAACACCGTATCCAATAAAGGTACATTTCTTTGATTTTGCCTCAAGCTTTGTTCTATTTTCTGTATTAATGTGGAGAAAGGCTTCACAACCAAAAGTCTTTAAAAAAGAGTAGTTTACCTTTTTACCTGTCCATGCCTCCTCTGGAATACCACCATCCAAGGAACTTGAAGGCCATCTGTTTATTAGATAAACAACAGTATCTACAACATCTGCCCAAAATTGCAAAGACAATCTACATGTAATTTCATACGCCTTGCATGCTCCATGATTGTCCTGTTCAACCTTTCTGACACACCATTTTCTTGTGGTGTTCCTAGAACTGTCTTCTCTCTACGAATTCCATTCCTAGAATAGTACCTATCAAACTCTTCACTACAATATTCACCTCCATTGTCCGATCTGAGTCACTTCAACCTTTTTCCTGTCTCATTTTCAACCAAAGCTTTCCATTTCTTAAAAGTATCAAATACATCAAATTTATTTCGAATACAGTAAATCCAAGTCTTTTTGGTTGAATCATCAATAAAAGTAACATAATAACGAGAGCCACCAAGAGATGATACCTAAGCAAGTCCCCATACATCTGTATGCACAAGCTCTAATTTCTCACTCTTCTTTTCTTTCCCAACTCCAAGGAATCTGACTCTCTTATTTTTTCCATAAACACAATTTTCACAAAATTTTAAATCAACATGCTTCAAACCTGGCAACAAATTTCTTGAGTGAAGAATCTGCATCCCCTGCTCACTCTTATGCCCAAGCATATGATGCCACAATGTCGTATCTTCTCCTGTGGAGGTTAAAGTATTGACATAATTATAAATACCATTGCATTAATACAATGTACCAACCTTTCCTCCTTTCTCTATTACCAAGGATCATTTAGTGACCTTACGGGTTTTATCTGTGAAAGTACTTACGCAACCTTCACCTCCCAACTACCCTATTGAATCAAATTTTTCTTCAGATCTAGAACATGCCTTACCTCCTTCAATAGCCATTAATTTCCATTCTATTGTTTTATGAAAACTATACCCATTCCAATGATTTTAAATGGTTTATCATTACCCAATCGAACCTGTCCAAAATCTCCTTGAACATAATCATGAAAATGTTTCTTATCAGGTGTGGCATGGAATGAGTCCCCTAAATCTACAACCCAGGCATAAATAATATTTCCTAATGAAAGAATTAAAGCATCTTGCAAAACATCACCTATTACATTCGCTTCATGATTAGTTTCTTGCTACAGGTCTCCTTCATTTCCCTTCCGAGACTTGCAATCTTTCTTCAGGTGTCCTTTCTTCCCGCATTTCCAGCACACTATCCCCGATCTGGACTTGAATTTGCCTTTTCTTGACTTACTGTGATATCTTGGGCTCTTTCCTCTTTCCATTTTTCTTCCCCTAGTCTCTGCAGTCAAAGCATTGCCTTATGTTTCAACGGAGCTTTTCTGTCGCATTTCCTTGCTAAGGATTGCACCAACAACATCATCAAACTTTAAAGTACTAGATCCAGAGACATAGTTACTAATGGCCATAACTAAGCGATTCTAACTTTATGGAAATGAGCACAAAAATAACAGAGCCCTAACTTCATCATCAAAATTTACCCTTACAGAACTTAACTGACTTGTAACTGCATTAAAATCATTTAAATAATCTGCAACAGATCCACCTTCTGACATATTGATATTAAATCAACGCTTCATAAGAAATACCTTATTTGAGGCCAAGGGTTTTTCATATAGTTTGGCGAATGCTGACATTAAACCCTCTATTGCCATTTCCTTTGAAATATTAAATGCTACCGACATCACTAGGCACAACTGTATTGTGCCAAGTGTCTTTCTATCGAGAATATCCCATTCTGAGTTTGTCATACTCATCATCTTCTTTGTCCTTCCGCTCAATGGTAGGTATAGATCTCTCTGAGATAGATAATATGCCATATGCATCTTCCACAGGTAGTAGTTTTGGCCGTTGAATTTGTTGACCTTAATCCTACCATCTTCGGCCATTACTCCCACTCAAACCAGGAACCCTTTTCTCCTACGAGTTTATCAGCCAAATAGACCTTTGGCTCTGATATGAGTTGTTAGAAAGTTATATATTACAGAGCAATGGAACACATAAAATATTGCAGAAATATAAACATAGAAAACACATAAAACAAGAGAGACACAGATATACGTGGTTCACCCAGTTTGGGCTGTGTCCACGGAGAAACAGCTAGTCCTTCTTTTATTATATTATCCAACAAACTGAAGAGATACAACCTACAACAGATCTGCTGTAACTCCCTCTTTGCTCTCAATATTCTCTCTTTTCCTCACTCAGAATATAGATATCCAAAGACACAATACCATTCCCTCATATATAGTGAGGGGTTGCCTTCTAAGGCAAAAAACCCTAAATTAAACATAACTTCTACCATCAGATCATCTGCCTAATGAATGGCCTAGATTGACTAGAAATTACTATACTTTTACAAGGCAATTTTAGATCTATTTTTAGCTTCGGGGGCATTGCCCCCGAAGCCCAGTGGGGGGCACAAGTCCCCTTTACACCCCTCCATGTGGAGAGGTGTATATCCTTCCTGGGGTATACATCTGGCCGACACATTTGAATATAGAAGATAATCAAGATCCACACCCAACAACAAAGTGTTGGTAACCACAGTATGTGTTTAGGGGGAGCATGGTCCAGATGAGAGGCATATTGCAGGAGACGCATCAACTTTTAAGTTGAAAATCTTAGGGGAAGTACTTCTCTCAACCTAGTATTTCCATTCATCTTTTATTTCAAAGGGAGAAGGAAGGACTTAGTGTTTTGTAGGAGTTTGACATCAAGTTGAAAAAGGATATTGTTGGCACTATGGATTAATGTGTTAGCCTTGATGATAATCTACACTATGATGTCATCACAATATGTCAGCTTGGAGCATTTGGTGGCAAACAATAGAGTTGTAGGAAGGGGAAGAAGTTTGGTTAGGTCATGAACATGGTATGGACATGCCTTGTTAAGGTGAGGAAATAGTATGACAATGTTCTAGACAATGGATTTCATTTTTTCCTCAATTTAAACTATCCTCACTTGAATTTAGGTATAGTGAAAATATTCCTTACCTTCACGAAGATACTAATGGGAACAACATGAATATCTTCTCTAGGAGGCCATATGGTTCTAATGAAGATTCTTGTAGGTGAAAAAATTAAAAACCCATAGGGAATACTAATGAACTTCCCATGGAATTAGTGCACAAGGTTGATCCAATGTGCAATCAAATTTGTCAACAAAACATTAACAAATACCTTGGATTTTCCTACGACAATGCGAAAGAAATATAATTATAAATAAATCAGGAATCAAGCCTTGGGTGAAATTTTGGATTGGATATGGCACAAAAAATCTTCAAGTATTATTTTGAATTAGATTGTTTATTCTGCAATGAGAAGAAGATTGTGCGAGTTACCATGATCTGAAATGTCTAGATCTAAAATGGTAAACCTTTGTAGGATTGTGTGCAAGCCATGGATTGATATGTAGATAATATGAATTGTAGGCAGTAAGTGTTATTTACCTCCATACTAGGATCAAGTGTCCATAATTTTTTAATAACTGAATGGTCCATATTTCTGAAGGTTCATTTTGAACATATACATTGTCTTTTCAGGCACCAGATAATTCCTTTTATTCACACTAGATATTAATAATTGAAGGTTCATTATTGATTACATATCTTATTTTGGCTGGTGGTCCTTTTGTTAAATGAAAATTTAGTGAGCAAAAGAGTCTATTTTTGTTGAATATCTCTTGAGTATATGCATACTTCCTTCGATTGAGTGATTGATGTGTATTGAATTCCTTGTTGATGAAGTAGTTTCTTAATGTTTTTTCTTGAGCATAGATATTTTCTTTGATTTATCCATCGAATTCTATCACACAATGACTGAAAGAGATTAGTGCTTTGATAAAGGAAGATGTATTTGTGATAGGGTATTTTGTATGGAAAAGGTTGATGGAGGTGTTAAATGAATGCATAAATCAATACAAAGGATAGAGGTTTATTTGGAAAAACTTTACTTATGAATTTTGTATGTGGTCGTCATTTGTCTCTTAATGATTATTTTTGTAGAGGTTGTACAATAGATGAGGCACAAATTTACTTGTCCCCAACTTTGTTGCGGAGACTAATCTAGTTTGAATAGTTGTGATTAATAGATATGACTTTATATTGTCCTAGAAGGATAATTATGAGGTTCATTGCAGATATATGCATAAATATCTTTTGTTGGCATAGTTCCACACATCTAATGAGTGTAATTAGTTAACTATACATAGACCCAATAATTAGATTTGATTTAAAACTTACATGGTTATTGATCCAGATTTAAACAGGAATGCAAAAAATTATAGAGATAACCATAAACAAAGAGATGTAGCAAAAATAATACCTCATTTCATTAACGTAAAATACTGAAATATGCTTACAAACAGTAATGGAAATAAACCAGCTAGGGTGATGGTAGCTTATCTCTAAGAAGAGATGTGGCGGCTACATGCCTCTGAGTTGTGTTACAATGAGGCTCAAAGGCCTATTTATTGTTGAGAAACAATGGAAAATCCTAAACATCCAAAAACCTAACCCTAGAAGATGAAATGCCAAAATATGGGCTCTGTTTGGATAAATTGGTACATCAACCTCCTAGGGTTGTAACTTTGGCATACGATATTCATTTGACCTGCGTAATATTTCGTTAGAAAGATCTATCCAAGAACTACAACTTTGGGAAGAGAAACATTGGTTCATGGATGCATGTTGCTCCCAATTTTCCCAAAAAACTTTGTTTAGGGCCTCAAAATGGCTCTAGAAGTTCAGGACCCGAAAAACTGCTAAAAATAATAAACTGTGCTACAATTAAGGAAATTGAAAAGCTGAAAGAAACAATGGTGGGGGTCCAAGTGGACTTGGAAGGTGGCCACCAATATCCAAATGAATCATTCGTCCCCTCTTAGGAAGCATTGATCCCCATTGCGTTGAGTTCCTCCATGAGATGAGGAAACTTCTAATGAACTTGGTCCCTGGTGAGCCGCTTGCCCTAGTGAAGGAGTTGGCCTACTTTGACAACTTGATACAGTTGGATATTCTGTTGGTGAGTTTGTTTATCTGTGTGTACATGATCTAATCAGTTACAACTTGTTCCATGCAATCTAGATTTAACTCTATGGGTGTGAGTTGTTCTGCAATGTCAGATGTGTCTAATAATGGTGGAAAGTATCGCCGAAAGCAGTCTACATTGAACACTAGGTGCAGGCCAAGGAATGGGGGAATGATGAGCTCAAATGTATTGTCTCCCACAACCTTGGTAATGGTGTAAGGACCATGTCGGAGTGGTCTAAGTTTCTGATAGCGTCCAGTAAGGCATTCCTCTTCCAAAGCAACCAGAATTTGTTACCCACCTGAAACTTGTGTGGCACCTGATTTTGATCATGTCACTGCTTGTACTTGGCATTTGATTTCTCTAGAATGTCATGGACCTACTAGTGAATGTGTTGGATGTGCTCAATGAAGTTTTTTTCCTTATTTGTTTCGGACTAGACATAAGCTGAATCTGCATGAGTAGCCACAAATGGCATGGCCACATCAATGGGACATAGTGGCTGGAATCCCAAGCCACTTGAAAAGGGTTTTGTCCAGTTGAGTTGTGGAGAGCCTAGTTGTAGCTGTGTTGAACATAGGGAGGCTCTTCTCCCATGTGTGTGGATGCTTTGAGTTGTACATGCGTAGAATGTGTACGATCATCTTGTTGACAACCTTTGTCCGGTCATCAGTTTGAGCATGGAAGGCTGTGGACTTAGTGAGTTTGGTGTCCATCATTGACCAGAGACTGGACCAAAAAGTACTGAGGAATCTGCTGTCCTGATCTTGACATGATAGTCTGTGGGATCCCAAAGTGTAACACTCGTTCAAAGAAGATTTTAGTAGTGGCTTCTGTTGTGATATTCTTCTTGTAGGCCACCATAATGGACATCATCGAGAACCTATCAACAACCACAAAAACACAGTCATTTCCATGCTTAGTGGAAGGAAGGCCTAACATGTAATCCATGGATATGGTTTCCCAAGGTCGACTAGGGGTAGGCAGCAGGGTATAGACGACTTGCTTCTTGATGGTTAGTTTGGCAATGGCATAGTCAGTGCATGATCTGATGTACTTCCCGACATCGTGTCGAAGATTCAACCGATAGAAATACTTTTGCAGTAGTGCAACCATTTTCTCGACCCCGAAATGCCCAACAG
>APFE031568290.1:60127-75314 GCA_000404065.3 Pinus taeda | reverse complement strand
ATTTGTATCATCCAAGAATTGTTCATTTATGTAATGTAAAGGAGGTTGCCCCCTCAAAGAGGCTGAATTCTAAGGCGTTGATCTATCTTTTCTATCTTTTCTTGAGCTGGTTTCATAACAAGGAACCCCTGCGAGGGAGGTGAAGATGCCCTCATACTCCTCCACGACCTTGTCCATCTATAGTTTTCATGGGGAGGAGCCCTATTTGGAGGTCATGGCCACCACCTTCTTCTTTCCTTCAGGGCATATTATTAGGAAAAAAAATACTGGTTTTGGAAACGAGCTAACTACATTTTTTTGTAGTAACCAAAGAGATGGCGATAGCGGTGCTACCTCCGGTATCTTGTACAACTTATTTCCCAAATTAGTAGCAATAGCATGGGGCCTTGATTCATACAGAACATGTCTCTTCCACAAGTATGGTTATCCTAATAGTACATCACAAACTTCAAGTGGAGCAGTGTCACACAATACCTCATCTGTGAAGGGCTTGGTGTTGTATGGAAGGTGAAAGTGTTGGCTCATGCGAAGATCCCATCCTTGGTGAAGCCACCCGATGGTGTACAGTTGTGGATTTGCTGTGGTTGGTAAGCGTAGCTGCTTCATGACCTCCACTGAAATGAGGTTATTTTGGCTCCCACTGTCAATAATGAACTGTAGTAGGGAGCCCTTTACCCACATTTGGGAGTGGAAGAGATGCTCCTCCTACTCTGGATCCTCGAGTTCCTCCTTTTGCATCTTTGTGGTGGAAATGGTGCCATTGGGCTCCACACTGATAATATGATTCCCCTTGTCATTTCCCTTGGCAGGTTCTAACTCAGATTTGGAACATGCATCTAATTCTGTAACCTTTAGCTCTACCACTAGTGACTACTTGGCCCGACGCTCATTTTTGTTGTGAGTGGATCTCTTATGGAACTCACACCACTTTCTTGTGTCCTTTTTTGGCTTCACTACGCTATTATTTGCTTGAAGCTTTGGCGGGTTGTCTTGGGCCTCCCCGCCTTGGCTTTGCCCTTTGTTTTGTAGTTTGGGGGCACCTTTCCCTTGCTTTGAATTCATAGATCCAAGGTTTTGCTTCTCCTGTTTAAACTTTTGAGAGAGGCAATGTTCAAGAATTCTATTTCTTCCTAGATGTACTTGTGTAGGCAGCCATGGTATTTGAGTACCAAATGCTGCTTCGAATCCTTTATACCCAGCTTTGTGCGAAGGATATGGAAAATATTGGTAAACTCTAGCATGTCTTGGTCCCTTCCCTACTGTAGCGTGGTATGTATTGATCCTCATAGCTTCCGACAGGGTCGTACTACTCCTTGATGGAATCCTGAAATGAATCCCAAGTGGGTGTAGCTGAAAATAGTGAGCCTGTGCTTTCATCCTTCTGCTCACAGTAGGTTTCCCACCAGTCCTTGAGGTGGGGGGCTACTTTGGGAAGAGCGAAAATAATCTTTTCCTCATTGGAAAAATCATGAAAACAAAAATAACCCTCTAGTAGATTTAACCATTTATCGACGACATCTGCATCTATCTAACCCTCGAATATGGTGATTTAAAAATTAACTTGTACCTTAAAGGTGTGGCACTTTCATAGTAGCTGTTGGAAGTCGATGCATTGCCCGTGCGTAGCCACTGAAGGATCTGGGAAAAGTTGTTCATCATCGCGTTCCTTTGTCGCTTGAGGGCTTCTTTTAGCAAGATTTTGATAGGATCACCTACCACCTCATATTTCTTTTCATTCGCCATGGGAGGCCATCAGGATTTGTGGGGTTGGTCTTGCAAAGGTTCGACTAATTCAAGCCCTAACTCCTTATATCTAGACCTCATTGGGGACATGCAAAGAAAAATAGAGAAAAATCAGATCACTCTGATACCACTGATACATATTTAAATAGGAACTCAACAATTTATAAAGATAACCATAAACACAGAGATGAAGTGGAAATAATACATCATTTTATGAATGTAAAATACTGAAATATGCTTACAAGTAGTAATGGAAATAAACCAACTGGGGCGATGGTAGCTTATCTCTGAGAAGAGATGTGGCGGCTACATGGCTCTGAACTTTGTTACAATGAGGCTCGAAGGCCTATTTATTGTTGATCAACAATGGAAAACCCTAAACATCCAAAAACCTAACTTAGAAGATGAAACGCCAAAATGTGGGCGCCGTTTGGGTAAATTGGTGCATCAACTTCCTGTGGTCATAACTTTGGCATATGATCTCTGTTTGACGTGCACAATATCTATTTAGAAAGATCTATCTTAGAACTACAACTTTGGGAAGAGAAATATTAGTCCATGGACCCATGTTGCTCCCAATGTTCCCAAAAAACATCATTTAGGGCCTCAAAACGGCTCCAAAAGTTTAGGACCTGAACAACTGCTAAAAATAGTAAACTATGCTACAATTAACGAAACTAAAAAGCTCAAAGAAACAATGGTGGGGGTCCAAGTGGACTTGGCAGGTGGCCACCAATATCCACCTGGATGAGTTGTTATAAGGGATTATTAAATGATTGATTATTTACATTGCTCAATTCATATTTGAATGATATATGTTTGATACCACTGTTTATTTTGTAGAGAAGATAAATGCATAATTTATGATAGGTATCAAAACTATATTATGTATGATAGAGGTTCATGGATCTGGCTTCTGTTTTTTGTTGATATTGGAAGGGTTGAACATGGTTGTGTAGTGCAGGGATTGAGAGCAATCAATGATAAAATATTATTTGAGAAGAAAAATCTACTTCTTGTCTTGATTGATCTTCATGTGTTAATGAGCTTGTGACTAAGTATTGGCATTTTTCACATGTTAATGAATTCACAGATCAGTTTCTTCATGTAGAGGTTGGAGATTTTCCTTCTTTTTAGCTCCTTGTTCACTACATCAGCATATGTTTATGTACTCTTTGGTTTTGAAAAAAAATCTATTATTAGATGCAAAAGGCAAAGATCTATTCTATGTGATATTATTGATTTTTCATTAGGATTTTCATTTACTAGAAAGCAGCGGTTGAAGGGATTACTATGACAATGTTTTGGTATGCTTGTATGCTTGTAGTATTGAATGATGGTTATCTGTTTTGACTAAGCATATCATCAGTGATAAATATTCATGACAATATATTAAAAGATTATAGGGGTTCTTTCCATGATGATCTTGAATGTTAAGGGAAGTTGTGCATGTTACTATGATGTATGTTGTTGAAGATCACTATTTTGACTCGTGCTTGATAATTCTAGCATGTTGAATATTACAAGGGTTACTTAGATTGTTGGTGTATGTATATGTGGTTTCCAATGTTTCATATCCACAAGTATGATGGAAGAATGTTACTACTAAGTTAATGAGTTAGATGACGATGTATGAGTGAAGGAAAATTGGTTTGATGAGTTATATTTTGATTCCATGAGTGATTAGATTCATTGAAAATATGTTTGTTGTTAGTTCTTGATAGTTTGGCATAAGCTAAGATTTGATGTTATTAATGTATAAATGGTTTTGAGCTATGTTAGTGTTTATGGTCAAGGGATATCTTGATGATAGATGTGATGAGTGTGTTGATGATGGAAGAGATATGAGACATTTGTCAAATTTTAATTCATTGATGTCGTATTTGTATTTTTGCATACAATTATTATGTAGGTTTAACCTCATACATAAATTAACTACATACGAATTCTAAAAAACTAAATTAAACAATGGTGAGAGCATAAAACACAAAACAAATATAAATAGATATTTCCCCCTAGATCCCAAAACTCGGACTACCAAATTGACTTTTCATTATATTCCTTTCAATCTTACAATACATATATATATGTGCCAAAGAATCCATAAAACCTAAGACATTAACCATGGACTAGAACATACCAATAGTTCCCTTGACTGAATCTACAAAATACCATAGGAAAAAAACCATGATGCCAAAAACCATGCACAAAACCGTAGGTAGGTTCTCCCACCTAATATAACATCCAAAAAAAAATTCCTCAGGACGCTACACCTGTGGCAACGAATAGGGGTAGCTATCGGCCCCCTATGACACCCCCTCCCCTCCCCCCCACCACACGTGGGGCTAGTCATGGAAAAAATATAACACACACCCAACATTCTTGTTGTTGTTGTTTTCTTTCCACAAAGGACCACAGGAGAGCTTAGTCATTGGTCCAACCTTGCAATGCCCATTATTTCTCTACACAAAGAAAACTTCTCAATGCTCACAAACTTGATCAATGCATCTGCAACATTCAATACACACAACTAGCACATGGGGGTATTCATGGAAAGAATATAACACACACCAAACATATTTTAATTGGTACAGATAGGGTTTTGTATTGTTTATATTTTCCTATAAAGGGATGTCTCAATGAATTAGTTTGGAAATTTGATGAAATGTTGCTTGCATGATTTGATTTGTATTTCAGTAAGATGGATCCAGTGTTAAAAAATTTGAAACGTAGTCGACAAAATATCTAAGGGTTGGTACGTTAGTGATGGAGTGGTAGCTTCCTTCTGGTGGTAGTCAGTAAAATTGATCATGTATTAGTATCTTCCTTCTATTTGGATGTATAGAAACAATAGGAGGTGTTAGCCTTGAATAGGTAGGAGCTTATGCAATGGTAAGAGTGTACACCAATTCAATATGTAATAAGATATTTTGATAAAAGTAAGAAGAAGACAATGACAACAAAAACAATTCTTTTTCCCAATTGGGTTTTTGCCTAAAAATATGGTGTTCCTATGTGTTTATGATTTATTTCATTCATTTGGTTTATATGTCCTTATGTTTAATATATCTCATGGTTTATTGCATATGCCTAGATCTACTGCATAATGTATAATTAATGAAACTATGGCTCAATTAACATTGAAAACAAAAGTATAAATAGAGTAAAATTTGATTTAACATGAAATATGCATTAATCCCTCCCCATCATCTAGTATTTCTATCAAATAGAGCTTAGTCTATGTGGAGAAGGCCTTTGGAGGTAGCTTAGAAAGGTTGGTCATAGCCTTTAATTTTAAAGATTTAATGAAAAAATACATACAAATGTCATTATTATTAGTGACAATGATATGACACTTATTTGAAAATGAAATTAAATGTTCATTTGTTGTAATGGTACCATCGACCACGAACTTGGGTAAATGATCTTTAAATTTAGCTAATAACGCATTTACTAGAATTAAATTAAATGGAGAGGGTACATGCCAGGGTGTGGTATTTTCATATTCTTCAAATTGAAATAGAGCATGCTTCCTTAATACCTTGGCAAGGTTAGTAGTAGATTATACTAGATTAAAGGATGAATATAAATTTCCATTTTGAATGGAAGTTAAGACAATAATTGGAAATTGCATAGAAGAGTAAGTAGAATGGATTGAAGATTGGGTTCCTGACATGACTCCACAAAAGATGAGAGGTTATTCCAAAATATAAGGTAATATATTGATAAATCTTGAGATGAACTTAAGTAGCAAGGATAAATTTCCATCATTGGATTTCTTCTGGAAATTCAAATTTAGGGGTGAAGCCATGGATCCTCATATAAGAATGAGATTCACTGGTCATAATATATTTACCTTTGAGTAGCATGATCTCAAAGAAACCTTCCAAGGAGTCTTTTGATTCAGTCAAATTAATATCCTGGACTATGACAACCCAAGATTGTTCAAACTCACGAAAGGAATTGGAGTTATTGAGAATAAATTTGAAGAAAGAGTGAGCAATATATAGTTGATCTTCTAGAAAATTACCAAGGTTAAGTTGGTTATCAAATGACATGATTATATACAAGGAAAGCTTAGGAAAATGGAGATGCATAAATAAATCCCCAATTTGTTAACCAAAATGTTGTTGATGAGAAAAGTTTGTCTTTATGCTTCACTAACAACCCCATCGAATCTCACAGGGTTAGTGATATAATTGGATAGAGCCTGATGCTTATTTCCCTAAGTGTGCGTAATTCTAATTATGTACAGTAATCTATTTCTCTATAATAGAGGGAGATATTATGTACAGGAGATAAATAAATAAAAGAACAAGAATATATTCCACCCTTACATTATACAATGAGAATAAGTATAACTGAATAATGTGAAACAAACTAATGATAAAATTTTGGCATATTTATAAGTATAATCCATTGGCCATAATACCACAAAAGTATTTCAAGAAATGGCACAAATTGACTAATAATTTCAGCAATATATGTCAGTAGGTTTGCTCATGAAATTCAGTAAATATTAAATAAAATTCTCAAAGATGTATGCCAAAAATGAAGGATGTCAAATGTTGATTTTATTAAAAGTAGTGAGAGTATATCAAACTTATTTGACTATTCCTACGACAATCTAAACTAGAAATCTATTCTAAAATTTTAAATATGTTAAATAATCATATGTAGACACCTAAATGCTTAGAAATAATCAAGACAATCTATTTGGGCAAACTTGGACCTCTCTAATAAGATTGGTTTAGAGAGATATTATACAAAAGGTATACCAGTTAGCACTGATATATTGCATACCATACCTTATAACAACACGAAATAATTCAACAGATAAAGAAAAACCTTAATCAAATCGATATGAAATGGATGTTCTTACTACATTTTTGTCACTGCTTGAATGATTCTTCTATCATCAATATGGGTGAGACCTTATACTCAATAATAAAACTAGCAGGGGAAAATGGAAAATTAGAACTTACACATGTCTCTCCTCACTATTATTGTTCCATCCCCTCCTTCTGTACTCTATGGATGACTTTATATCCTCCTTTGATACTTGGAGAGTAAAACCATTTTATAATTAATCTCCTCATTAGGTTAAACTTTTCTTTTAGGTTTGGGGGAATGGTTTTAGGAGTATTTTATTTATTTAAATTATGTGGGTAGGTGGGATCCCCGATCATGTCTATCTTCATTAAGTTATTTCATGAACCTTTTGACTCCTATGAAAGTATATCATACATATGGATGTCATCATCAAGAAATACCATCACCATGGAAATATGCACATAAAATTTCACATCGCTCATCATAATATAAATAGGCATATAAGACAACTTTGTGCCTCCTACAAATAGTTGCATAATCAAAATACGTCATGATAAAAGAATTTTGATGTCCCAAAAATATAATATGTATTGAAAATTGTAACATATCTATATAAAGTAAAATTAGGCATAAACTAAAATAGAAATGAGATATCAAGATAACTCACAATGTCCGCTACAATATTCCCTTTGCTCTTTACCTTGACTCCACTTTTATACTTGTACCCTTAGGTGCATATCTCATAATTAAATTTATCTATTCACATATGTTCCTAATGTACTAGTATGAGAATGTGTAGATGTACCCTTTGATAGGGAATGCATAGGAAACACAAAGATATGAAGCTTTCCTACAATAATGTGGGGAGGCAAGTGAATAGGCTAGTTAGCACAAAAATACATATATTGTGAGAGTAGAAAAGAAGAGTAAGGTGCAATAAACAGAGGGTGAACTGGGTGATGAGATATAATGGGCCAATGGGAAAAATTAGATGTTGGCTTTGTGGGATTGAGATCCCAACCATCTCGCTGCATGGGATTTTCTTGTGGCAACTTATGCTTCTAATAGCTCCATAATGTTGGGGTGTGGAGGAGATGAAATATGTGAAGCATTTTGAGTAAGAGGAGGAGGAGGAGAACCACCAAGGTATATATTCTCTATCTGAGATAACTGGTTAAGCTACTCTATGTTTCCATCAAAGTGTATGGAAAATTGAATCTATTTGTTTATATCTTCCCTTAATGACACATTCATCATTCTCCCAAGGCCTCTTCAGTCACCCTAAGAACCTCTGCTAAAGAAATTCATTATGTAATGTTATAAATAAAAACTATAGTGTAACCATTAATATTATAGTATAAACATACGATAAGAAAATTAAAATTCTTGTCTGATATCATGTTCTATGTAGATGCTAGAGTGCTTGATAAACACACAGAGGGAAAAATGACTTGTGATTGGAAAGGAACTAATCATACATGCAAACAAAATTAGGAATGTGAAATGAAATGTATCTTTTATTTGCGGGTCATGAGAACATAAAAATTATAGCTAGATGATATATACCCATGTTAATGAATCAGAACAAATACGTCTTTTTATGACTATATAGCGACAAATGAAAATTGTAGAGTGTTTTGAGCAAATTTTTACCATTGTAATAATTTATAGTGAAATGAAGTGACTATCATAAAATAAAATGATCCCTTTTAGTATTCAAAGGAATCAAAATTTATTGAAATTTTGGAAAGATCAAGAGGGGGGGTGAATCAATATTTCTTTCAATTGTTATATTATGAAAGTTAGAATTTTAAACATAAATTAAACTAGAGTAGAAGAAATAGAACATAAATTATTTTATTGATGAATATAATGAGGAATCCAATCCTTTTAGAAACAAGTTACAAGCTCCAACTTGTACACAAAAATATATTACTCCTTTAAGGTTCCAACCTTGAATAAATCCAAGTAGCAACTTGGTCAAATATCAGGACACCAATTCTCTCAGCAAACCCAGGCTCCAACTAGGTCTTTTACAAGAATCTAACCTTGAAAAAATATTCAATAATGCTCCAACCTTAAAAATTTAAGGACCAAAGAACACTTCTTCAAAACAGCATAAACTAGATGTCAACTACTTCTACAAGATGTCTCCCAAATAGGTCTACAAACTACTCCCAATTGAGTTCCAAGTATGCTTCAAATATGCTTCAATATGACTTCTAAAGCTTTCTGTATAAAGGTTTAAAGCCTACACAATACGCTCTCTAAAAGCTACTCCAATGATGACTTCAACATTTATATAAAAAGTCTTCTAAAATATTGTTCCAATGCTGGCTCCAAGATTGAACCAAAATATCTTGAAACTAGCTTCAACTATTATACAAAGAATACAAAAGAGGCTTCTCCAAAATCTAAGGATATGAATGCATAAGAATCTTCTTCAAAGCTTTTTCAAGAAGGTATCCAAAAGGGAGCTCCAATAGTGGTGTTAAGTCTACTCTAGAGCTTCTCTTATGTATTCTCCCAGCCTAATTATGCTTTAAAAATAAGACTTAGGTATCATATACAAGAAAACCATTATCCTATCCTTAATTATGTTGAGGTGTAAGTAATTCAAGAGGCCTACAGTTATAGGTGGCCAAAAATTGTTGAGGTTTGAAATTTGTACTACCTCAAGGCCAATGTTGTTTTCTCCACAGTGTTTAAGTTATTTTCTACAAAATGGGTATGAAAATATTAGAGGGTAGGGACTAATCTAATTCTAAACCTTGTGTTCCACGATGACCAAAATTTCAGCTCTTAGGTGACCAAGACTTCTTCTCAAAACACTGAATTTATACTCAAGAATGTTTATTCCAAATGCTAAGGTCTTCTTCATAGATTGGAAATGAATCCAACAAAAAACAACTTCAAAAGAAAACAAAGATCCAAAAACAAAACTAGATCCAAAAATTAATTGTACCTCTTACTTGCCACCAGTTTCATGAGCTACGAACTTTACCTTAGGTTTGAAATCCTTCTTGTCTTTCTTGTTGAGTTGGATGATTGGAATGGAGGATTAATAACCTACATTTATACTCATTTGACCATTTTATGAATATACACGTCCCTTGGGAAGGTCGAATTATGTATGACGACTTGATGAGAGAAAAAAATATGATTTTCTAGCTTGTAAATTTGAATTCTCTCCAACGATGAGGAGTTAAGTGACAAATCGATACTCGTTGGAAAAATATTAAAGTGATATAAAATATTATGTGATTGTATTATTTAATTAGTGTTCCCTTTGTCATTAATAACAATAAATCTTCCAACAATCTCCCACTTTTTTTATTGATGGAAACAATGACCTCATGTGTTCCTCCCCCTACAATAATCCTACTCCCCTTAGCTTCATAGTTCTCCCCATGTCATCGTGCTACTCACCTTGTCATATTCTCCCCCTTTGACATCAATATAAAATGGATGGTATAATGGGATGGAAGAGAGATGATGTACATATTTTGAGGAATATTTTCAAATTCTTCTCAAAGCAATGGTTTTCTAAAGATATTTGCAGTTTGTTCTTTAGTGTTGACATACTCTGTTTTGATGTTCTACTCTACAACATGTTCTTGGAAGAAGTGATAATTGATAATGATATGTTTTTTCTTTGAATGGATGATTATATTCTTTGAGAGGTTGATTACATTGGTATTGTCATAGTAGATGTAAATAGGCTAATTTGTTTATATGTTCACATCCTTCAAGGCTTCATTCATCAATAGGATTTGTGTACAACAATATGTTGTTGCTTTGTACCTGGCTTCAGCTTTAGGGAGAGATATAGATGATTTTTACTAAGCCAAGACACAATGCAAACTCCTAAGAAGAATGCATTCCCACAAGTACTCTTTCAATTATCAATACTTCCTTCCCAATCTACATCAATGTACATTGTCAAGGTAATATTTGTGCTCTTAGTTACCATAGTCTAATGTAAAGAGTGCCTTTTAAGTGTGTGAGTATTCTCTTTACAACTACTATATGTGATTTCTTAGGGGATTTTTAGAATATTTCCACTATTATAACTTCCTGCATAATGTATGGTCGATAAGTTGTTAGAGATAAATTACCTATAATCATTGATCTATAAAGAGTAGAATCTACCATAGGAGATTCATCATCCTTACTTAGCTAGCAACTTGTAATCGTAAGTATACTCACAATAGAATATTCTTCCATCCAAAATCACTTAAGCATAACCTTGACATATTTTTATTCTAATATGAACATACTTGCTTTGGTTTGAGTGACTTGAATTCCATGAAAGTAAGACAACTCGCCAATCATTTACATTTGAAATTATTTTGACATGTCTTCGAAACATTTGTGACTCATTTCATCATTGTTTCTCCAAAAAATTAGACCATGCACATATACTAGTGTAATTGCCAAATTTTCTTTGTCTTGAAACTCCTTTCCTGAATCCTTGTTGTTCAACAAAGCAATCAAGTCTAGCATACCAGGATCTTCAAGCATGCTTTAGTCCATACAAGGCCTTCCTTAATTTGCATACAAAGTCCTTTTTTTCAAATAAGTCAAACCCTTTTGGTTCTTCCATGTATACTTTTTATTTTATATCTCCATATAGAAAGGTTGACTTCACCTCCATTTGGTATAATTTGAAGACTTTTGAACAAAAAAAAGCTAAAAAATCCTTATATCATCCAATATGACAATAGGAGAAAAAGTCTCTTCAAAGCCACTTCCTTCAATTCGAGTTGATCCTTTGCATACAAATATTTCCATATTTTTTATGGTTTGCCTACATTCATGGATATTTCTCTTATACAAGTATTTTAGTCCTATGACATTCTTATTTTTTTTATTTGGTTCATCTCTTCTTCCATTTCCTTTATCCAATGAGGATCCTTACTTTCTTGAGTGAAATTTTATGTTTCTATCATGGAAAGCAAAGAAAAACCATTCCTTTTTGTTGTGTTTGCCATACTTCGTCGAACTTGTATTCGTCCATCCACATCTCCAATGATCTATCCTTTTGTATGATGTTTTTATACAAAATTTACCTTTGACGATGTTTAAGATGGTTCCTCCTTTTGATTTTTTGGCTTCTTCTCTTCCTTTCCTATGAATATGCAAAGATAGTGTCTTATTCACTAGTTTGAACAAATTATTTCTTTCAAAGAGCTTCATCTATATTTACATCAATTCTTTTAACTATACTTAGTAACCAATTATTGTAACATTTGTAGGCCTTGCTTCTAAACAAGTATATAGGGAAAATTTCTTCATTAACAGGTGAACCAAATTTTCCTATTGAATCATCATTAATCTTGATAATGAATTCACTTCCAAATATTTTGAAGTGTGTTATAGGGCTAGACCTTCCATTCCATAGTTCATATCGATTATTATTTACTCAGAGTTGTGCTCTCTTCATGACGTAGTATGGTGCTCTAACTATTGCTTCTCTCTAAATTTTCCTATAAATCAACTTCGATCAACTTCGTCCTTGATGTTTCTTTTATATAGTTTTGTCTTTATTTTCAATACTCGATTTTCTTGTGCATTCCTAACAACCAAGAGCTCCCTTTTGATTCCATATATTTCATAGGGTTCCTTGAGAGTTTTGCTGAAATAAATTCCCCACCTCTATCTACTCTTAAGAATTTGATATTAAACCCCCTTTCATTTTCAATTGTTTCTTTGCAATTTTTAAAAAAATCTAGTGCTTCTGACTTATATCCTATTAAAAATTAACACATCATTCTATTATAATCATTTATGAATAAAACAAAGTACCTTTCTCCTTGTAGAGATGGAGTTCTGGTTGGACCACATAGACCTGCATGAATTATTTCGAGGGGCTTTGATGTCGAAAATTGCTTTGATTTTAACTTGGTCTTGGTTCGCATTCCATGTTTACATGGTTTAGAAATGACATTTTTTGTCTTTGAAAACTTGGGGATATTTTTTATTGATTTATTTTTCCAATTATTCACCAAGTTATCAAATCTTAGGTGATCCAAATTATTGTGCCACAACCAAATTCATCTAGTTGACTCATGTAACACCTTTCTTCTTGAATTTCATTGAGAATGCAAATAATATCTATTCTCTTACTCCTCTTCCCACCAATTTTCCAAAGGATGATCTCCTTATTTCACATTCCTTGGAATTAAATATGATATCATGTCCTTGATCGCATATTTGGATGAAACTTAGAATATTATGCTTGTGTCCTTCAATATATAGTTCATTTTGTGCTTTTCCCTTGCCATTGATGCAATTCACTGTGCCTTTAATAAAAATTCTGGTAGATCCATTTGCTTTAAAGGTCACATTTCCATCATTTCCTTTTCTTATTAAGATGAAATTTTGTTGGTCACTTATCATGTGCCTAGACATCCACTGTATAAAAAGCATATATTTTGTTTTTTATGAGCACATAAAGCTAAACTGCAATTTTCAGAGTGACACTCTTCAATTTTCTTTCTCCAAACTTTCTCTCCTTGTTCTAGAGGACAATTTTGTGCTACATGGCCTAGATTATTGCATTTGTAAAATTCAAGGCCATAAATTAGAAGAGGAGAAAAGGAGTTTCAAGTCTTGATTTGGAATTTCCTCTTTGGTTGAACATCATACATTGATGATTAGCCCCATAATCCTTGCCATGTTTTTCCTAATGAACATTATTTTTACAAAGCAACAACCAAGGAAAATAGTGTGATACATCTTAGTATGAGCTTTCATTGATGACATATTCCTTTAAGGGAGAGGTTTATTCTCATTCCTTTGATGAAATTTGTTACCTATAAGGTTATAATGATTAGTTCCTTTAAGGAAATCAACAAAACTTCTAGGATTTTCTTCATGATGAACATTATCTTCCTCCTTTGAGTTGGAATATTTTCCTGTATAGCCATGTTAGGCCCCTATACTACTAGTGTAACCCCTTATTGTTATTAGTACAACCCACTTATTATATTGATGTACCCATGTAGTGCCCATATTGTTACTATTCTACCCCATAGAAGCCCACTATTGTTATTATTGTGCCCTTACATTGTTATTGTTATGTAGGCTCTGATTATGTTATGACCTCTTAGACTCCTATATATAGAGAGGAGTCTTTTGATTTGAATCATCGAAGAATTGTTCATTTATGTAATGTAAAGGAGGTTTCCGCCTCAAAGAGGCTGAATTCTAAGGTGTTGATCTATTTTTTATATCTTTTCTTAAGCTGGTTTCATAACATTTGGTATTAGAGCTTTGTATTCTAGGGTTTCGCTGCTCCAAATAGGTCATCGTGGAATTTTTGCAATAACTTTTTTTCTATGATGTTTCAGAAGCTAAACAAAAAACCCATTTGAGAAGACATCGCGTTGCATCTCAAGTCCGAATTTCAAAGCGTTTTGCGCTATATGTGCGGAGATATGATCTGATGAAGTTGGTCCTTTTGCAGACTCCTAAATTGCATTCCAAATAGGTGACCTGGGGAAAATCATCATAACATTTTCTCTAAGCATTGGATTTTCATAAGAAGGTGCAGAAAGAGGAGGGACTGTAGTTTCTTGTATATATTTTTAGAGCCAAAAGACAAAACAGGGACTCATGGCACATCGTACAAGTTCACCCTACTGAACTAGTCCATAATCAGGTCATTGTGGGAGATTTCGTATAACTCTTCCTTGGAGAATCCAATTTGGATCAGACTGGTGGCATTGGAAAGAGGACACAGAGGGCTACTATAGGTCACAATTTCAGAACTAGATGATTTGAATGTACAAGATACATCAGAGGCAATATCGAGCTCCTACAAAGTGGAAAAAGGTGTGTAGATTCTTTTAAATTTTTGCTTAAGATTGGTTTGAAATTTATTTTGAAGGAATTCAAAGGGCATAGTAAAGCATTATTATCGGTAAACTAATGCCCCGAGGAAATAAAATGAAAACACCTAGTAAGGAACCTGAAAGCTCTATCATGACTCATGAAGAAGAGGAAGAAATGCTACATGATATATCAAAATTACAAGAGAACAAGTGCAAAAAGTGTCACTTGAACAAAAAAAACAAACAGAATCTAATATGGATGATAAGATAGGAAGAATTGACAATAAATATGAATAGTTGCTACAAGGAATGGTCACAATGTGAAAGGTACAATGAAACTCATGATGAGAACAAAAGAAATGTTAATCATGATTCCATAGACTCTAATGTTGGATCGAAGACCCACCATATTCCAAAAATCAAGAAAAAGCAAGATGAGGAAGTTTGATTGCAAGGATCCGGTAAATTGGATACGTCAGTTGGAGCAATATTTTGATCTACATGGTGTACCATTGTTACAAAAGGTATGTATTGCATCTTCATATTTAAAACTGGATCAATTTTTATGGTATGCAGGGCTTTGTTCTCGTAAAAAAACTTGCTATGTGGTCAATTTTCACAGAGGAAATGATAGCACATTATGAGGATATAAAGAGAAACACCTTCTTTAGAGCAACAACACAACAATTGGAAATAGTAAAAGGGATTTGTTACATATTGGAAAGTAAAATTATGGCAACAAGGAAGTCTACCCCTCACAACTATAAAGATGG
>APFE031568290.1:0-60054 GCA_000404065.3 Pinus taeda | reverse complement strand
GTTACAATTGTGATAGAAAATGCACTAAAAGTCATAAGTGTGCTGAGAAGAAATCATTTTACATAGAGTATGAAGAGGAGGAAGAAAAGGATCAAGAAACATCAAAAGAAGAGGATATACGCCAGGACCCAACCCCAGAGATAGAAGAAATGAATCAGACCATACCTTGTAAAGCATTAGCAGGAATTACCACTCCTCAAACTATCAAGATAGAAGGACATATCAAGAAGAAAAAGGTGCAAGAAGTGAAAGATCACATCAAGAAAGAAGAAATGAATCCGACCATATCTTGTAAAGCATTGGTCGAAATTACCACTCCTCAAACTATCAAGATAGAAGGACATATCAAGAAGAAAAATGTTCAAGAAGTGAAAGATCACATCGAGCATCAAGAAATTAATCTAACCATATCTTGTAAAGGATTAGAAGAAATTACCACTCCCCAAACTCTATAGATAGAAGGACATATCAAGAAGAAAAAGGTTCAAGCAGTTAAATATCACATCGAGAATCAACAACAAGTTCTCCAACTTTTAAAGGATAACGCCACTTCGGTGCAAAATCGAATGAAACAACAGGTAGATCAACATCATAGTGAAAAAATTTTTTATGTAGGTGATTGAGTATTTTTACTGCTACATCTCAAGCAAGCTATTTATGAGAAGGAAATGTTGGCAATACTACATGCACTTAAAAAATGGCGACCTTACCAAATGAGAAGACTCTTCAAGGGTGAGGATGTGGAAGCATTGTTTTGTGCTATTTATATTATCTAGTCAGATTGGATAAACGAAGCAAGGGACGAATGGAAGAAGGACAAAGAAATATAGCCACTTATTCAAAAGTTGCAAAAGATCCCAATTCAAACAATATTGCCAGAAATTGAAGAGGAAGGAAAAACCATATTGGAACCTAGAGCAGTCACAGAAACAAGAAACCGACATCTATGAAATCGATCAATTTCAGAGTATCTCATCAAGTGGAAGAATTTACCCACTAAATATTCCACATGGGAGGACAATAATTTTATACATAAGCATCAAGAACTACTCAAGCATTGAGGACAACACCTTTTGAAGGAGAGGGGCATGTTAGGCCCCTATACTACTAGTGTAACCCCTTATTGTTATTAGTACAACCCACTTATTATATTGATGTACCCATGTAGTGCCCATATTGTTACTATTGTGCCCCATAGAAGCCCACTATTGTTATTATTATGCCCTTACAATATTATTGTTATGTAGGCTCTTATTATGTTATGACCCCTTAGACTCCTATATATAGAGAGGAGGTCTTTTCATTTGAATCATCGAAAAATTGTTCATTTATGTAATGTAAAGGAGGTTACCCCCTCGAAGAGGCTGAATTCTAAGGCGTTGATCTATATTTTCTATCTTTTCTTGAGCTGGTTTCATAACAAGCCAAGTCTATATTTTTCATGCAGTGGCCTTTGAGAGCTGAGAACGGCATCTAAGGTTTGGGAACTCTTAAATTTCTTGTTGACTTTGTCCAACTGTCCTTTTAGATATAGAAGTTTAGCTTCTAGCTTTTTACATATTTATTCATTTTCATTAAACTTGTTGCTCAAAACTTATTCTTTTCACCTCTTCCTTATTGGTTTGGACAGAATTGATATATTGAGATAATTTTTTATTATTCTTTCTAACTCTCTGATTTTCTTGTATTCCTCCATATTACCTTCTACCTCTTCTAGAATTTCTTCTTCTTTTGGACTTATAGCTTCATTTGTGAAGCCTATGGATAATACTTCACTCCTTCCACCATATTCATTTTATTCATAAGAGTCATCACTATATTCTTTGTAGAAGAATTTTTTTTTTCTTAGCTTTTCTTCTTGAAGTTTATTCTCTTAGGTTTATCTTCATCATCACTATCATCTTTAAAAGGGCACTTTTCTACATAATGTCCTTCTTTACCACATCTAAACCAAATGAGAGGTAACTTACATTTGAGTATGGATACTTTATTCAACTTCCTAACAAATTGTACCATTTCAATCAGATCCATCATTGTTTCAATCACAATTCTTTCCCTTCTCTGATGTTTTGGATGCATTGAAGCCTACTTCCTTATGATTAGGATTCATTGACCTCATCTTGTATGTTATTATAATTCCATAAAGTTAATCATTTGGTAAAGAATTTAACTATTCTTAGTTCGTCAATGGAAAAAAAATTAGCTTCAAATCAATCTAGAAGAGATCTCAAAACTTTTTGAACAACTGCCTTTCTTTCATCAACTTCACCTAGCCCTTTCAGATAGTTGACCATGTCATCTACTCAGAAAAAATAAGAAAAAACCTCTTCTTGATAATTCATCTTGAGAATTTCAAAAAAACATGTATATTTTTCAATCATTGGCTTTTTTAACTAGTCATCTCCTTCACAGGGTATCCAAAAGGAAACTCCAACATTCATCTTAAGTCTACTCCAAGTTCACATTTGTGTATCGTTCCAACCTAATTCTGCTCTCAGAACAGGACTGAGGTCAGAGCTACAAGAAAACCATTGTCCTAACCTTAACTTTATCATAGTATAATTAATTTAGTAGTTCAAGATTTATAGGGATCCAAAAATTGTAGAGGCCTGAAATATGTCCTACCTTAGGCTGAGGTCTACATCAGGGCCGAAGTTGTTTTCTCCACAGGGCTCGAGTTGATTTCTCCATGAAGATAAGGTATAAGGCTGAAAATATATCTTTAACCAATGTGAGTTATATTATAGAAAAGGGGTCTAAAAATACCATAGGATAGGGGTTGATCTAGGTCTAAACCTTCTATTCTAGGATGGGCAAAATTTCATCTCCTTGGTGACGAAGGCTTCTGGTAATAAGACTAAACTTATGCTTAGGAAAGTCTACTCCAAGGGTCATATTATTCTTCATAATGTAGCAACAAATACAACACAAACAATTCTTCAAAATCAAACAGATATCCACCAATAAAACTAGATCAAAACACCATATCCAAAAATGAATTTTTCCTCTTACTTACCACCAAGTTCATGAACTATGGATTTTACCTCATGTCCAAACTCCTTATTTTCCTGCTTGCTAAAGTTGATGACTAAAATGGAGGATGCATAGGTTCTATTTATACTTGCTTGACCATGTTTTGAATAGACATGTCTCTTGGGAACACCGACTTATGTAGGTTGACTTGAAGAGGGACAAAAATATGATTTTCTAGCTTGTAAATTTAAATTCCCTCCAATGATGAGGAGTTAAGAGGAAAGTAAATACTCATTAGAAACAAATTGAAGTGTTATAAAATATTATGTATTGTCTTCTTGAGCTAGTGTTACATTTGACATCTATAACAAGAATTAATCCAATATAAAATGCATGGAATATGGTTAGGAAATTCTCTTACTCATAATTGTAGAAATGTATGAATCGAACACAACATAGAATGTTAAAAAAAAATGGCATATGACGAGAAGATGAAATTACATTAGTGCATGGTGAATCATTAGACTTTATCATAACATATAAAAAAAAAGTAGGGGACTTTGACTTCATGATTTTGTTAGAAAATGGGCAGGGCATATTGGTTGACAATCATATGAAATAAGTGAATACATACTTTTATTTCACTCTTTTGGTTGCAATAGAGAGCCTTTAGAATTAATGAACTGAGGGAATCATTTCATTTATGTGAGCTTATACATATAAAATAGTGGAAATAGCAAACATATTTTTGCTTGATGCATTGATAAATATAGAGATTCGTTTTTGAGAAAGAAATATGAATCTTAAAACTTTGTTTTGCACTTGTTACCTAACAATCAAATTGATTGCTGAGAACCAAGGGATGCCTTATTGTCATGATGAGGTGGAAAATAAAATGGGTGAACTATTATATAGAGACATTTATCTTGTTGTTTCAAAAACCTTAGCACGTCAAATGGCCATGTCATCTCAAAGTATTCTAAATGTTTCTAGCTTTCAGTGTTAATGAAGGCTCAGTGCTTGTTATTTCTTTCTCTTGGAAATAAAGGAAAATGATTGACGATGAATGACTAAAAATTATATATTTTGCGACATTATTGGCATTGTGGGTCTATATGCTAGAGAACAAAATTCGTCTGAGGAGAAAAGATGTACTATACCAAAAAATAATTGAAGAATGTCCATGAGCACTTGGAGTGAGTAATGTATATGGTTGGATGAAGTATTTCTTTATTCACACTAGAAACATGAGAATTTTTTTTTATAATATAACATGATGTGATGAGAATGACTTGAGAACTCGGTGCACTAACTAACAAATTATGGGGAAAATATCAATGTATTTTTTTCCATTTAAGGGTTAAACTCTATAAGAGATTGCATTTTATTGGGTATTCATAGGTGTTTTACTAGTGGATGGAAACACAACCTTGAAATTTTAGCACTACACTATCATCTAGGGGAAAATGGGCTAGATCCAGGTGGCACCATTGGCAACAGGAGGGAGATAGAGAAAAAAAATTGAAATAGGGGAGAATTTAATTAATTAGTCCATGATAGAGCTATGATCATGTTGAAGAATAGTATGTATTAGATCATTTTATTATACATTGAAAACAATAATTATGCATAATGAATAATAACCTTTTTCGATATTTCTCAATTAAAATGTAATAATTTTCTTTAGAATGCATGGAATATGTAAGAAAAGGAAATGATCATGAGCGGAAAAATAATGAAAACAAGTTTAACCCATGTAAATACATTGGACAAACCCAAACAAAGACCAAAATTGCTAAAAGAAGCCATGTATATATTATTTCTTGGGATGAAAATTTCCAACATACCTTAAACCAACCACTTATATGCTTGCAACATATTTAGGTAGTAGTTATTAGTGGTTGTCACCAAATAATCTAGTGTACCAACCTAGGGTTTCAATCTAGATTTTTAAGCTAGAACCCACAATAGGAGATCCAAATTTGTTAATCAAAATTTAGGTAGGTTTTCAACCTTCTTTATAACTACCTTCACATCATTGAGAGGCTCAATGTCATCCTTCGTATGTGGCACATTAACCACATTCCATACCCACATAACCACCAATAACTCACCACATTTTTAGTAATACATGAGTTACAACTACACATTATACCATGGAGAGAATGTAACATGTTTCTTATGTGATTCACAAGGTTTTGTTTCTATATGTGCTAGTAAGTTATAAAAAACAAAATATTTTGTGATATACCATGAATGCATTTTTCTAACCATATATTGCTTGCTTCATTGATGATAAAGCTTATAGTATGCTTGTTTGACAATGATACTAGTGCTTACAAACCTATTACCAAAATATGAAGTAGTAATATGATATTTGATAATTAACCAAAAACTCTGCAACTTCAACTTTATGACATTCATGTCATCAAAACATTATTCAAAAGATATATATTTTATTCATTTGAGCCTTCTATTGTATATTACTTTCATTCTCATTAATATGCCATCTAGTAGCCAAGATGCCTTGGATCTTGGCAAGGAAATTTGTTTTTTCTTCACGCATTATCATTGCCATATCAAAACTTTAAATAAATGAAGTTTATAATGAAATATTTCTATAATACATGTGCAAGAAAAATGTTTGCCAATAGTGTTTCTATGTCATGTTGTAGCTATCATTTTCACATAGTGATGATGCGTGTCAAAAGTGCTATAAGTGTAAGAAGAACTTCAATATTTTACCACACCAAAATACACTTCTATCAAATATAATACTCCTCACAAAACCATATTCATCTATGAAAACCTAAAATCTTGAAGTGATGTCAAATAATAAAATTGTGTTAATTCCTTATTTCTTCACAGGGACCCCACTTACCGTGGGTTAAATTTTTTTGTTTTTAATATGTTATTTTTATTCCTTTGAGAGGATGAATTTGTTGTAGCAGCTACAACCACCCTCTAAAATTTTTCCATAACCTGTTTTCAAGCCTCCCTGCCAACCTTTCATAGCACCTTGTCTTTCTTTGTCAAGTACACAAGCTTTGGTGTTTTCTTGCACAAAGGAATCTTGTCAATCACAACTTGATGCATTTCCCTCACAGGTTGTTCTCTCGACATGCTCCAGGTACAGGTTGAGAAGCTTCACCAAGAAAATTGTGCATTTCTAGAGGGAAACCAACCTTCCCTCCAGAAATTGCATAATTATATTTGGCAGCCTGTTGGGCTCTAGAATTATGCAATTCTTCCAACCAACACTCCTAGCAGGAATTGCGAAAATTTCCTGAGCAGGGTTGCTCAACCTAGAATTTGCGCAAATCTAGGGAGAATTTAGCTACTCTACCTAGAACTTGTGCAAACCTCTTGGACATTCAGGGCAGCTCCCAGCTACAAATGCACATTTTCTCAAGCAGTTGAGCAGTTGCATGCATGAGAAGTCTGGTTGACTAGTTCCACCTGAGACCAAGGAAACTTGACTTGCATGCATGCATGACTTGCTCTTCCTGGAATAGCAAAAGGAAACATGAAAAAGGATTCCCATGATTTAGGTAGCTATTTTCAGCAGCTGGGGGTTACATGCAAATTTGTTTTAGAAACTTCCCTCCAAGTGTCACTTTTTCTGATATTTGTGGCATGCATGTCGTGAGCCCAGACTTATTTATTCGATGCGTCAGAGCTCATTCTTTCACATCGATCTTGGAGCTATGAAATCCCACTACACATTAAGGGTTCTTCAAAACAACCAGCTCAGTTGTTCATGCATAAGTGGCCTCAACTTGCCTTTTTCAGCATTTCTATCGCTTTTTGTGTATTTGCTTGAGTGACTGTTGTTTGCTTGATTTATTTGAACGTTGGCTATTGTTTACATTTATGCTAGCTTGTCCTAGCTCCATTTCAGTTTTCGTTGCTATCTCACTATTGTTGCATGCATGAAATTGTTTTACAAGAATGTTCGTCGAACCGGCGAATCGCTTCACCCACATGCATGTTGATTTGTTTGTTGAATCTTTTATTCATGTTTTGCATGCACTGTCAATCACTTCTACTTTCACTTAGTGTTTCCATGCATTCACTGTCTTATTTTCTTTCAGTTACCCATCGACGAGTTGGGCCAACCTTGGTCTGAACTTTGCCTTCACTGAGACTACATTGCTCAATATAGGGAAGGAAGGCTTTGCCTTCCTCTCTAGAAATGTGCATTTCTACCCAAAATTGCCCTCTAGGATTTTTTTATGCATTTCTGAGGGCCAGTGATTGCTGGCCCAAAAAATTGGGTAATGGAGTCCCTGAGCCTACAATCACTCCTAGCTAGAATTGCGCATTGTGCAATCCTAGTAGCTAGCAACCATTTTGGATTGCACATTCCATAGATCCAGCAAGTATTCCTACCTCCCAAACAACCAAGACTACCTTTTGCATAGTTATGGAAGCCAGTCACCCAGCCTCCTAGAAGGAGTTACGCAATCTTGCCCATGAGTTTCCTAGGTATGTGCTATGTCATTCCCCAAAGTTGTTTTGTTTTCATTGACATATTTCTTACCATGCATGTTGCTTGTATCTAGATCTTTCAGGTGTTCATCTCTCTCAATGGCTTCCAAGAGAATAAGATCTCAGGACACTGATGGGAATGTAACAACAACAACAGTTGAGCAAGTGTCCTCTAGTTTGTCGATCTATGAGCATACAACGTTGTATCTAGACAAGGACATCAAACTAAAGTGGCAAGAGGTCAATGAAACTTTTGCAGGCACTTTTGGGGAATACCTCAAAGAACATCAAGTGTACACGAACATTCATAAGTCTAGCTTATACCAAATTTCATGCGAATATCCTGTGTACCCATGCATGGACATGATACATTCGATCATCTCTCACACTAATCCTGAGACGATGATATTGAGAAGTGTAAGTGGGATGAAGCTTGCTAATTTTAGGGAACGAGATTATGATGATATGTATCAGATGTCAGAGCCCATGACTGTCATGAAGACTCCATTCAACTTACACAATAGTAGTTCTAACTCTAGAGATATTCTGAAGAATTGGGTAAAGAAGCCAACTCAATTTAGGTTGACACCCAATCAGGTCTAAAAGACAAAGATAGTGAGGAAGGTGTATCAATACTTTATCATATTTTCTTTTCTACTGTATGGGCAAGAAAGCATAGAAACCTTCCTACAGAGTTGGTTGGATTCTTTGGACCAATTTCTTAGAGAAGAAAAACCATGTAACTTGTCCGACATACTAGCTCATCAGTTCATGGAACGAGTAATGAAGGCTCGATAGTCACCCGAAGGTATGCATGTAGAGATTTGCATGTCCGCCTACCTCCTAGATGTAGTTCTGCCTAACAGGAGTTCCCAGGCTTGGGTGGGCCCTATCACTGATGGAGACTGCTGTGAACACATATTTCAAGTTGTTTTCCGAATGCATCTTGAAAGGAGTAATCACACGGATGTTCGATCATTTTTTCACCCCCATGTACAAGATGATATTTGAACAACATCTACCCTGCATGTCAAAGGAAGCAATGGAGGCAATGATAGCCATTGCAGATTGGTATGTCTCACCGTCTGACACTTTCATCTAATTTTTCATTACGGAGAAGCCTCTGCATGTTCTGCCAAAGTTTTCCATGGATGTACTTGTCATGCAGGAAGTAGCATATCACATCTCGATAGGATTGACAACTAGACTTCATCAAAAGAAGAAGGCACCTTGGCCCACTCTTCCATTGCAGATTGGGTTATATGAGATCTAGAGTATCAAGCAAGGAGATGTTGAAGAAGAACTGATGAAGAAGTACCCATTAGACATCCAAAGCTACAATTTGTATGAACCACATTGCATTGTAAAGGATCACTACACGAGTGTTCAGTTCAACTAGATCCATGGGGTATTTCGTTGGCTCGAGGAGGCCCCATGGAGATATTGCTACAATTTTGCCAGACCCAATGAATTAGTTAGCTTTGCTATGGATTGGTTAGAAAAGCAGCATGAAGAAGCTTCACAGAGAGCACCAGTAGTAGTAGTAGCGACAACAGATCCAAAGATACCAGTGTGCGAGAAAGGGAAAAGGATTATTGTCAATCGCATGGAGGAGAAGAAAATTTGTAAGTTTCAAGCAAATACACTTGTAGAGAAAGTAGTTATGGCTATAGAGCCAAAGAGGCAACAATGTGAAAAGAGAATCGTGTGAAGGTAGAAGGGAAAGAAAAGAATGGAAGAAGCATAGAAGGAGTTGCATGAACAGAGGGAGTAACTCCGAAAGGAACAAGAGCTATGCAAACAGCAGAGCGAAGCACAACAACAACAGATACATAAGGGAGAGTAATATGTGAAAACAGATGAAGGAATGTCTGTACAAGTAGTGGATTAATTTGAATACCTGGCATCAGGAAAACAGGGTGAGCCATTGTAGGGGCAATACTTTTCTCATGAGATAGAATAGGCACTTCGACAACTAGATGCAGACATGGAGCAGTAAGAGTTAGAATAGGTCATCAACCTAAGGCCTCACCATAAAGAGGTTGACTCACCCATTTCAATGAATCTAGATAATGAGAAACTCTTGGATGACCAAGGAGGCACTAAGATCCTTGGTGATCTGCCAGAAGAAGAGATGCACAACATCTCATTTGATGAATACCAACATAGATTTATGTAGTCTCATAGAGTGTCAACTCTGGAGGATCAAACATCTCCAGCGCAAGTTAAAGAATAAGTGATCGTGAATAATGTGTGGAAACATCTAGCTGCCTTGGCTGATGGGTCCAGAGTGTATGTCAAAGCCTCTAGCTCAAGTGTTTTCTTCCTAATAGCTGAGAATGAGCAAATGGAAAAGAAACTACAAATGGCCAAGCAAGGAAGAGTGTTAGTGACAATGTTCACTCGAGCTGAACTAAAGAAGTCAATAGCGGATGAAGTATTATCCATTGACATAGCTATGCGACCAATGAACTCTAAGTTTGGTACCGTGCACAAGGAAGTTGTCCATCTCAACAGATGGCAACGACGATGTGCTAGAAGACCACGCATCTTAATGAACATGCATGTTGTTGTTGATGACATGGAAACATGGACGATGAAGTACAAGGGAGCCCCACTTCACTTGCCTAAGATAATGAGGGTCAATGTTGTCGAGCTGAAGGCACGTATCTAGAGTCAAATCTGAAATTATGAAGAGCTCTCGTAGTTCATCACTAGCACATAGTATTCCCATGAAAGAGTATTCAAGAGTATGTATGTTGTTGTGTGCACACATGTGATCCCATCAATTGGTACTCTCACCTGGGCTAAGACAAGAAGTAGGTCCAGAAAGAGCTTGACCCATACTTCGATGAGTTGAAGCACATATCCACTAGTGTAGACATCCCTATTAGTGCATACATCATGCACAAGTATGTTGCTAGTTCACCCACATTGAAGGCAATGATGCACATGCTTTCGAATGAGTTGGATAGAGGAGCCTGAGCAATGTACCTAGATGTTGTGGAGGCAAAGTTCAGGTTTCAAACAGATGTCACTACAACACAAACAGACACTATCAAGGACTACAGAGCTTGGCATCAATATATTACTATTGATCAGCATGAGGATGTTGAGCACTTGGACTTCTATAGTTTTCTAAGTTAGAGTGATGTCTAGTTTAGCTTGCTGAAGCCATTGTGTTCACATGGGTACATGTGCATTGTAATGTTGAGACATGTCAAGTGTAAGTCAAGTGTCAATAGTGGATGTAACAGTCATAGAGTAGGTGAAGAGTCATGAGGGTAGTTGAACAATCACAAAGGGGAATGTAAAAGGCCACCCCATCCTTTGCTATGAATAGTCCCTCATAACTCATTGTATAGGCTTTTGGTCAGCCAAGATTCTAATAAGACTATCTTGGAAAGAGCTTGGAAAGTATTGTAACACGCCTTGGCTTCTCCACTGCACGGAGCTATTCCATCTCTTTGGAGGAGTAGGAGGACGTGGCTATAACATTCCACTATTGGGGCTAGCAGGTTTACATGGATGTATTGTATGATTGAAACTTACACTTCTTTATATAATAAGATCCAACATGTTTTCATGCATATGTTGTTATTGTAGTTGGAATTTTCCAATTGTTATAGCAATGTATGTTGTTTAACTTACATAGCTATGTATGAACACTTTTGTATGCAATTATATGAATCTTGTTGCAGATGTGTTGCTGGTTTAATCATCACATTGGATTACTAGACTAACCTGCTTTCTAGCTTGTGATGCATCTTCGCTCATGTGTTCCCTTCCCAACTGAGTACACTTATAGCTTGCCAAGGGTCACACTCATCTCAACCCACCTATGTTAGAAACCTCTCATTCACCTTTCTTAACTCATTGCAACAGTCACACCCTTTCTACTGATAGAGTTATCTTACTTGCCTCTATGTGACATCGCGGTCAAGGCATTGCTTTACAACCCACTGCTTGGACTCCTACACTAAACGGTTCGAGGACTATTTGGGACTTTTTACTAGGGAGATCCTCTTGACATGTTGGTGGGCCCAACAACGTTAAAATTTCTGGCACTAGAAGGAGGGGAAGATGACAAGCTATGTCATATCATCTAGTTTTGAACCTTTTCATACCTTTCATAGATTCTTGCACTCTTCTCCCTCCTTGATGATTTTCAAAATGTGAAGATGTCTCCATCACGGGGGAGTTTTTTGATCTCTTGTCCACTTACACATATGATGGTGAAGGCGAAGGGGTCTAGCCTGAGTACTTACATGACTTTCTTTCCATGCTTCATGAGGAAGATGGGTGTTCTGACGAACAAACCATATTGTTGCTTGCAGACACACTTCACGAATCTCCACATCATTGGCTCCTTAGCCTATCGGCTGACAACGTGCACTCACTTGGGTAATTTTTTGATCTCATTGAAGACACTTTCGATCATTTTGATCCAGACCATCTTGACCAAAAACTATTACAGCAATGGAAGTTTTCGCGTGAATTGGTTATTGATTTTGGCAGCACTTCCATGACTTGCAGTTTCAATTTCCAAGGAGCCAGATCAAATTTTCTTATCTTTAGGACCGGTTCAAGTATTTCCCTAAGAAATCTACCCACCCCGAGAAGAAGCTTGAGATCAAGCCTCTCTCAAGATTCTTAACTGATGGAGTTGTGCAATCTTGTGTGGATGCGGTCACTGTCTCAATTGACTATCTGCCTCCCTCTCATTCAACAACTCCACCACTTCGTAGTGATGTTGAAGATCATGCTCACACACCTGTTCATCTTTTTCATTATCCTAGCATCACTTCACTAAATTTTTGAGTAGATTTGGTTGTGAGTCCTTCTAGTTCTCATATGTATTATGTTCTATGACCTCTGTATTTGCACTCAGGTGTTTCTCTAGATGATATTGTCTTGTGTTTGTCCATTATGGACTCTTCACTTCTTGTGAACGAGGAAAGCCACTGATGGAGTTGGAATTGCACAACCAACATGTGTTTTCATTCATTAAGAGTATGAGTGAGAGCTTGAGCATCAACACTCGGTGAAGTAGGACTCCCTTCCATCCGAGCCCCCTTTGTTCTTTGTTAACATCTTTGGTGAACCTGGCATCCATGATTTCGCATGTGTGTCTTCATTCACGGATGCACCCATTTTTTATCACTGGCAGGACTTACCAGATGTTGGTCCATCATTCAACAATGGAGAGGATAACCTATTCATTGAAAATCCACTTGATCTTTCATCTGCCTTTTCTAGAAACATAGAGGATGATCTTGTCTGCTTCTCATCTAGTGCTTTGTCTGATTCATATGATCATGAGGATGCCTAATGAAATCATCAATTTTTCTAATTTGTTAGAAAATTATATATTATGGATCAATGGAACACATAAAATATTGCAGAAATATAAACACAAAAAACGCATAAAACAAGAGAGACACAGACATACGTGGTTCACCCAGTTTGCGCTATCTCCATGGAGAAATAGGCAGTCCTTCTTTTATTATATTATCCATCAAACTGAAAAGATACAACCTACAACAAATCCACTGTAACACCCTCTTCGCTCTCAATCTCCTCTCTCTTCCTCACTCAGAATATATATATGATATAGACACAATACAATTCCCTCATATATGAAGAGGGGTTTCCTTCTAGGGAAAAAAACCCTAAATTAAACATAACTTCTACCATTAGATCATCCACCTAATGAATAGCCCAGATTGACTAGAAATTACTAGAATTTTATAAGGACCACACCCCCCCACGTGGAGGGGTGTAAATTTTGGGGTATACATCTGGCTAAGACCTTTGAATATAGAAGATAATCAAGCTCCACACCCAACAATATTCCACTTGGAGACTAATTATAGCAACTCCACCGCTACTTCATTTGCTAGACAATAACTCCAGTTTGGACCTGGTTGTTTCTCATCTTCTTCATCATACTTGAAGACCAATTGAAACTGAGCAAATTCCCAGTTTCTCTCTAGTTACAACTTTTTTTAACATATCTATAGGATTCTTGCTAGTGTGTATCTTTTCCAACTTCAACTGTCCATCTTCTAACGCTGGCCATATGAAATGGTACTTGAGCTATATATGCTTAGTCTTGGAATGGAATGTAGAGTTCTTTGCAAGATGTACGGAACTCTGGCTGTCACTGTATAACTTGCCCAACTCCTGCTTCTTACCCAATTCATCCAGAAACCTTTGTAACCAAATCATTTCTTTACTAGCCTCTGTAGCAGCAACATACTCTGATTCTGTTGTTGAAAGTGCAACAACACTTTGGATTTTTGAAACCCAACTAACAGTTGTTCCACCTACAATAAATACATATCCTGTAGTGCTCCTCCTATTATCTCTGTCACCGACCATATTTGCATCAACATATCCCAGTAGAGCAATGTTTGAACCACCAAAGCATAATGCTTCATTTGTGGTACCTCTCAAATACTCGAGAATCCACTTCACCGCCATCCAATGTTCTTTTCTTGGATTGTTCACGTACCTGCTTACAACTCCCACTGCATGTGCAATATCAGGCCTTGTGCAGACCATTGCATAGATTAAGCTTCCAACTGCTGATGCATATGGAACTTTAGACATATGAGCCATTTCTTCCCGAGTCTTGGGACACACCTCCTTACTTAATTTGAAATGGCTAGCCAAAGGTATACTAACTAGTCTTGCATTCTACATATTGAACCCTTTTAACACATTTTCTATGTACTCACTTTGAGACAATTTTAATTTGCAATTATTCCTATCTCTAGTTATTCTCATACGAAGGAGTTGTTTTACAGCACCCAAATCCTTCATTGCAAATGAGTTTGCCAATTTCCTTTTGAGCACATTTATTTCCTACATGTTAGAACCTACAACAAGCATGTCATCTACATACAATAACAATATCATATAGCTACCATCATTTTTCCTTTTGAGATAAACACAATGATCAGAGTGACATCTAGTATAACCTTGTTCAGACATAAACCTGTCGAAATTTTAGATACTACTTCCTTGGATCCTATTTTAAGCCATACAAGCTCTTGTTCAACTTGCACACTAGTTTCACCTTCCCTTTTACCTCATATCCTTGTGGCTACTGCATACCTCCAAATCCCCATGGAGAAAGGTTGTCTTTACATCTAAATTCTTAAGATACAAATCTTCAGCTGCTACTAGACTTAAAATAGTTCTGATTGAAGTCATTTTCACAACAGGAGAAAATATCTCATCAAAGTCTATACCCTCTTTTTGTGCAAACCCATTCACCACAAGTCTAGATTTGTACCTTTTTCTACCTCCATCTTCTTCATTTAGCCTGTAAACCCATTTATTCTGCATTACTATTTTACTTGCAGGGAACCTGACCAAGTCCCAAGTCTGGTTATGTGCTAAGGAGTACATCTCTTCTTTCATGGCTTGCTCCCACTTCTTCCTAGTTTCTACCTACATTGCTTCTTCATAACATTCTAGTTCAGCAGAATCAGTCAACAATACATAATATAATGAAGGGGAGTATGGTTCAAGGGGTCTACTTATCCTATTTGATCTTCTAACACCACTTTCAGGTGTTTGAGGTGCTTGTTGTTGTTGTTTTTGTTCTAGCTATTGTTCATTATGATTTTCAGGAATCATCACTTTTCCTGTGATATCATCAAGCACTGTGTATTCTCTGTTTTCTTTTTCTTGTTTCTTTTCCTACAACTGATTCTTATACATGACCTTTTCATTGAATATTACATCTCTTCTCCTAATGATTTTGTGACTTTCATAATCATATAAGCGATAACCAAAACTATTAACACCATATCCAATAAAGATACATTTCTTTGATTTTGCCTCAAGATTTGTTCTATTTTCTTTATTAATGTGGACAAATGCTTCACAACCAAAAGTCTTTAAAAATGAGTAGTTTACCTTTATACATGTCCATGCCTCCTATAGAATACCACCATGCAAGGAACTTGAAGGCCCTCTATTTATTAGATAAACGGTAGTGTCTACAGCATCTACCCAAAATTGTAAAGGCAATCCCTCATGCAATCTCATGCACCTTGCATGCTCCATGATTGTCCTGTTCATCCTTTCTGACACACCATTTTCTTGTGCTATTCTTGGAACTGTCTTCTCTCAGGGAATTCCATTCTCTGAACAATACCTATCAAACTCTTTGCTGCAATATTCACCTCCATTATCTAATCTGAGACACTTCAACCCTTTCCTTGTCTCATTTTCAACCAAAGCTTTCCATTTCTTCAAAGTATCAAATACATCAAATTTATTTCGAACACGATAAATCTAGGTTTTTCTGGTTGCATCATCAATAAAAGTAACATAATAATGAGAGCCACCAAGATATGATACTTGAGCAGGTCCCCATACAACTGTATGTACAAGCTCTAATTTTTCGCTCTTCTTTTCTTTCCCAACTCTAAGTAATTTGACTCTCTTTTGTTTTCCATAAACACAATTTTCACAGAATTTTAAATCAACATGCTTCAAACCTGACAACAAATTTCTTGAGTGAAGAATCTGCATCCCCTTCTCACTCATGTGCCTGAGCCTATGATGCCACAATGTCATATCTTCTCCTATAGAGGTTAAACCATTAACAAAATTAGAAATACCATTGCATAAGCACAATGTACCAACCTTTAATCCTTTCGCTATTACCAGGGATCCTTTAGTGACCTTCCAGGTTTTATCTGTGAAAGTAGTTATGCAACCTTCACCTCCCAACTACCCTATCGAAATCAGATTTTTCTTCAGATATGGAACATGCCTTACCTCCATCAATAGCCATTGATTTCCATTCTACTGTTTTATGAAAACTGTACCCATTCCAACAATTTTATAGGGTTTATCATCACCCAATCGAACTTGTCCAAAATCTCCTTGAACATAATCATGAAAATGTTTCCTATCAGGTGTGGCATGGAATGAGGCCCCTAAATCTACCACCCAGGCATCAATAATATTTTTGAATGAAGAATCAAAGCATCTTGTAACACATGACCTGTTACATTCACTTCATGATTAGTTTCTTGCTGCATGTCTCTATTATCGAGAAAACTAGTGTCCATGCAGAGCTGCTAGTCCCACTAAGACGGTAGTTGTCTTAGAAACAAACAAACTAAAGTTACATGCATTTTCCTTTATGAGAAGTATATGAGAGAGAAGCAGAAAGTACCAACTTCAGTCTTTCGCTTGGCTCCTTGCTTGTTTCCTCTCCCCTCTAGCAGATCTTTGTCGCTCCTTCCTTGCTTATCCTGTTTCAAAGAATACTTATAAAGTCAAAGCAGCATAGCACCATCAAAGCATAGAGACCTACAATCATAAACAATATAGGACCAGATACAATCGACCACACAAATGCATATATCAACTCATACATACAAGAATGTGGAGGAAAAAGCAAATAGATTTATTGATAGAAAGAGTAGAAGAGAGGATTACAACACATTGATCTGACCCAGCATCATCCTCTCAGCTTGAAAGCCCTTTTTCACCTCATGAAAATCTTAGATCACACAACGCTATGATGTTCCACAAAGAAACCAATAGCACTTCCTTACAAAATACAAGATTCTAGCCTTCTGGATCTCTGGGATGAGGGATCCATATATAGATGTTTGTAGGTGGGTGAGTCAGCTTCTGGGATTTTGATTAGTGTCCTCTCTCTGATAGTTCTCAATTCCACTTGGAGATTTCATGATCTCTTACTCATCCCTGGGCAAATTCAGAGAGGAAAGTGTCACAGGAGAAGTTTCTGGAAGATTCGATGATCATTTACCTTGCAAAATGTCTCTGCCATTTGTCTACTCTCAGTCATTACACCCTACAGAAGGGCTTTCCAGTATGCATCACACTTTTTGCATGTGGCAGGTGAGATGCATTGCACCCTTAGGACTGAGCAGTATGTATGATCTAGTTTTAACCAATTCTGAGCAGTTTTTCATGGAGAACTTCTTGGAGATGATGTAATCAGCTGACCTTGCTCCTTTAGGGTATGAAGCAACAATTTTAGGGAATTAGAAGCCCTTGGTTTATGGACATATGTGATTGGGGTTGTAGTGCCCAAATATGTTTATAACAGTTGTCCCCTAAAGCATGAGGTCGTAAATTTTTTTGATGTCGGGTGAAATGCTTTATCATGAGGATCTGAGGTTTTTAAAACTGGAAGTGACCTGTAATAAGATACAATACAATACATTATCTTCATAATATTTTCATGATCTAGCTAAGGCAGGCATTCCCATGCTCAGCTTTATAAATTCATTCTCATGTACATAGGACAGACAACCGTCTATGTGGTAGACTGATGATTCTAGTAGAGCCATCATCCTTTGGCTTGGATTATTATCTGTGCAACAATTATGTACATTTGATGTCTTTATTTTCTTGAATATATCACAGCTCGGATGGATGAAACTGGATCCAGGGTCTTCAAAACTCATTCAATCTTCACTCAAAGTACAATCAATCCATGTGAAAAGATGTTCTAGAGTCGAACATGGAAAGACATCGCCTGATTACTAGCCAATGATGTAAGATATTAACAGACACAAGAGGAATCATTGATAATGATGATGACCTCAAGGTACGATAGTATAATTCACGTGGTGTGAAAATGGGACTTGGCATCGAACACCACGCAAAATCTTTCGGTCGAAGGTCATTGATGTAAACCTGTTGCCGGAAGTGAGAAACTTGCCATTGAGGCATGCAAGCTTCAAAGTACTGAAAGGGTTCCTCCTAGGTCGACTTCTTGGATAATGATCTGATGTCGACAAGAAGTGACCTATCGTAGGAGGGCATTAATGAATCCCACATCTACGACACGAATGGAGCAAATGATTTTGGGGAGGTGAAAACGTTCTGATGATACAGGGTTCAGGGTGGTAGTCATGAAAGAATGAAGGGTGAAGGTATTGCAGCAGATGAGACACAAGCTGGGTTGGTGAATTATCTGAGCGACTTCTCTTGAACATATTGGTGACATTGAAATGGATTGGTAGCATTAACCTCAAAAATGGATGGTATGGTGGACCAATGGTAATGTAGTTGGTGAATGGAATAACCCAACCCAACTCAATCATGGCGATGGAGTGAAAGTTTCATGTTCAAGAACGACATTCTATCAATAAAGCTTCTTCAAGTTTTCTTCCCAATTTTTCCCCAATCATTGCTGACCAGTACCTCTTTATTTTTGTCAAGCTTAAGGAGGATAACATATGCTTGCCTATAATTTTCCCTTCGGGAAAACCCATCGCTCTGTTTTAAAGAGCCTAGTGACAATGAAACTCATTCCTGTCTGCATGGACAAGTTTGTCACTATTGGTTTTAACGAGTTTAACGACAAAGATAACTCGGTCCTTTTTCAATTTTAGAGAGTCTGAAAAGGGATGGAAAGAAAACTCCAGGATTCATTTTTCATCATGTAATCCCTTAAGTCTGAAAAGTGTAAAGCAATATGAAATGGATGACTTTTCGATAGTTTTAACGAGCCGAACAAGACAAGCACTCGATATTTTTGTGTAATAATCCCTCAGGTCCAAAAAGATTAAAATCTAGAGGAGGGATAGAACTTACAACCATTTTAACAAGCTCGAGAGGCCAATTGCTCGACAATCTTTTCATATTTTACGAGTCAGATGAAAAGAGTTTAAAGCAGACTCATTTTTTGAGGAACGAGTAATATTTTCAGGTAGCAGTTGGTTCCAGGTAAGGTTTGGAACTTTCCAATCATGACAGTGTAAAGAAGATGGCTAATAGAATCACTCATCACAGTTGTTCCTTAAAAGGGGTAAACAATCAAATGGAAGCATATGATCGGCTTAAAACAAAGTGGAGGTGATGGTAAGAACACGACCAGGGCTCAAAAGCTGATGATAATGCAATCGCAATGGTTATTTAGCAAAGGTGGGTTCATTTTTTAATGAGCTTAAACTCTAGTGCAAGATATTCTCATTTCTAGGTTTATTTTTTAATGAGCTTCAACTTCGCGTAAAACTGCTAGTGGCTAGGTTTATTTTTTAACAAGCTTGAACTTCACGTAAAACTGCTCATAGCCTGGTTCATTTTTTTAATGATCTTGAACCATGCGACAACATATGGTCAGATTCGGTTTCATATTTACACAAGCTTGAAATGAAAAACTATGCTTGTTATAAGTTTGGATGCCCCCAACATAGTGACACAAATCAAGATGCAAGCCCCCCAAGCTTCATTGCATTCAACACGGTGGTTGGAATGAAGGTTTACCTTTGAGATATTTGAAAGACTCGACTTGGATTTTACGAGATCATAATCAAAGACTCGATTTGGAAAGGGAGTTGTTTCATTTTTTTAAAGAGGTTGACATAGGATAGGAACCGTCCTCAGAATCCACCGTATTTAGAATATTTGATAGAAAATAAAAAATGGAAGGATGATTAAGGTTGCTGGAAAAATATTTATGGTAATCCAGAAGATGGGAATGACGGTGGTAATCTTCCCATGGTGCCTCTCCTATCATCATTGACTGAATGATTCCTTCATCTGTAGAATGTACATGCGACCAAGGATTTCAAGAGGTGCCATATTCCTTAGAGCTATATATCCAAACACTTGATGAGCGTTGATTTGGGTTTGCCCCCTTGGCCAAGGAAATTGATTGCTACAATATTTCTAAAATGGTGATGATCCATGATAACAAAATGTTCGGGAATATTCTGAATCTTTCAGATATTGAAGATATCATATTGCAGGTTTCCATTGTGGCCACTTCCACCAGATTACTCAGAGGTAGGGCGAAAGTACCCATTAAGGTAGGGTCTTTCACGAGGCCTACTCTGACATTTTGAAGCAATTGAGAGCTTCCATGGATCATTGGAATGCTTACCATAACTTGTGAAATGTTGGGGAGAAAGGTTTGTTGGTCGGCGATTGTAATTCCTCCTTGAAAAGGAAATGAAATATTTCTGAAGTATGTCGACACAACAGCGGCCATAGCATAAATCCAGGGCCTTCCCAGTAGGATGTTGTAATCGAGGTTTCCATCGATAACTTCAACACCAATTTCTATTGTTTTTCCCTCCAGTTCAACTTGCAAGTTACTTAAAATCCCGTATGGGGTGTATGTCCATCCATCGAAAGATTTTAACGTCGTTGAAGATCGCAACAAGGATGGTGAGCCTAATTTTTTCCAGCAACTCATTGACATAATACATGTAGATGCCCCCTCATCAATAATTTTTTGATGAATAGTTTTGTTAAGGGCTTCCACATGAATGAGAAAAGCAAGTTCAGTTGGTAACTGTGGTTCATATCCTTTATGATTAAAGGCCACAAGATTGGAATCCGCTGGGTCAACCCCACCTATTGCTGATAATAGAGCCCGCTTTTGGGAGGGGCAATTTTGCAGTACTTCAAGTGTCGACATAGCAGATGGTAATTGGGCCAGGTCCTCTACTATATTATAATTTTGTGTTGCTCTGGCACGAGGATTAAATGTCAATTTTTGTACTACTCCCTTTGGTATCTTTATCGTTAGCTCAAGAACGATAGGTGGCACAACTTCAGTCGAAGTTGTCATCGAACTACTAGGTTCATCAATAGCCTTGTTGTTCAACAGCTGTGGATTCCCATAATCTTTATTCCTTGTCAATATCAAAGCATCATTTTGCTATTTTGAAATGGATAATATAAGCACTTGGGATGGGGAAGCATTGTCACTAGTAACCAGATTAGTTTCTAGGTTTGGAAATGGATCAGTTAATACCACTGAAGTTTTTGAATTCTTTAAGAATTTCTTAATTTCAGATTTATGTGGACAATCTCTCATCTAATGATCCTCATCGCATATCTGACACCCCGAAGGAGGTTTCCTTTGCCCAGAAGGGTTTGCAAAAGATTTTTCAGGAGACGACTCATCCTACTTCTTTTTCCCTTTCTTTTTCTTCTTGCCTCCTAGTTGCTTCGGTTCTTTGCCTTTGTCGGTCGACATGGCATTAACCTCCAAGGTAAGAAGTTATTCATTTGAATTTTGACTAGAAAACGTACGAGATTTCTTCGGTGTAGCCTTTGAGGTTTTTGTGCTAGTCGTACCTATCACGCCATCGCCGGCATGAGAGTCTTTGTTTCATCTAGGAGGAGGAGGAACTGAAAGCTCTAGTCTAGGAGCATCGGGGATTTTGTCGTAGAGCGTGCCAAACTGAGCATAGATCAAGTCTAGATATTGCGCATGAGAGATGACTTTCTATTCAGTGATGACTCCTCCCTTTGCCACATCTTCAGTAATAGAAGGTAACAATGAATTAATAAACCATTCAGCTAGTAGCTGATCAGGAACATATGCTTTGACAATTCTACGATGATGCTGCCACTCATGAATATGATCAGACATGTGAGTGGCTGTCATCTGTTTGAAATTGGTAAGAAGCTCCGTTCCTGTTTCGTACCTTATTGGTAACTGAAAATGGGTTAAAAAGGTGGTGGTAAGGGTGTTGAAGTTATCGAATGAAGCTCTAGGCAATTCGATGTACCATTTTGCTGCTGAACTAGTTAATGTTCACTACAAAAGGCGAAGCCTAATCAAATCATCATTGAGAGTGTTGGACGAACACCACCGATGGAAGGTCATCACGTGATTTGATGGATCTTCACCCAGATTTCCATTGAATTTAGGAATATTTGATAGAAGTTTATGAGGAATCGCCGACCACCAAGGGGAATAAGCAATTGGATCATTTGTTAGCCGATTTAGATCTAATAACTCTGAAGTCACCACAAAGGGAAACTGTTGATTCAAGTTCGGGGAAGCATACCCAGGATAAGATGGGATTCCCTGAGCAGTGGGTATTTGTGTACCAGCATAATGTATTTGATGCCAATAACTTTCATAAGGCTGATGAGAATAACCATTATGATATGATTGATGTTGACTATTTTGAATATACAACTACCCATTACCCACAAAGCTTTGTTGCTCAGGTCCTCAGTGTTAGGTTCCTATACCAATCGGTTTCATTTTTCATGATTGACTAGAGAAGTGCCAAATATTTTCATCCTTTCCATGCTGCAAAGGTTCCATATTTTGAAGAATTTCACTATGTACAGTTGCTTGACTCTTATCATGGTTCATGAATGGCCAAACAACTTAATCTTGGCCAGGTTCATGTTTCAAGTTACTTGTCCTAAAATAGAGATTAAAGGTCTCTCCAAATAGTTCAAGCTTGGTAGATGAGTAGATAGGTAGAGAAGCAAAGGAGCCCAACTGTTCAATTTGGGCCCTTGGAAGAGATAAGGGTAGATTTAGATAGGACGGTAGCTAAAAGAAAAGAAGAGAATCAGGGTTTGCTAGTTCAAATGCACCCAAGGAAAATGAAGAAAAAATGTCAGTTGTAATAGGATGGGTAAGTAGTTTTGATGTTACGGAAGCCATTGCAAGAGTGATATTCTTTCTCTAATACAATTCATCTTTTACGAATATCATGAATGCCATGGCAAGGTGTGGTGACAAATCAAATGTTGCATGTCTAACTTCCCCTCATTCCCCTCACAACAATTACTTACTAACATTCCCCCAGGGTATTGAGATCAGCTCAAAGTCCCTAGACCACTCCATCTCAGGTGAAAGTTTCAGCAAAATAGTGTTTTCTCCATGAGCCAAGAAGCCACATTTCTTGTGTAAAATCTTTCTCCTCGTGACCGTCCCTATAGCCTAAGTTTTCACTTTTCAAACTTAGTGCTTTGCTTAAAACATCATACCTTTCATATTAACATTCTAATCTTACTATATAGTTCCTATATAAATTTTCCCTCCCCTTAATATATAAAATACACAAAAATCCCTGAAAAATCTAAATATCCCGACCCCTGGAAATTATAGCCATATATTGAATTTTTTCAGGAATTATTGGTTCACTTGGAACCTTATAATAACCCCTCTACATACACAAGCTCTGGAATTTGTTTAACACTTGGTTAAATAAATAACCACACCCACAAAAGCCCACTAACCAAAGTTTTATACCCCACGAAACATTACAAAGCGTTTAAATTAAACGTGGGTCCCTGTGCCATAACCGCCCGCCATGTTCATTCGTCGCCAACCGTCGGATCATGGTCCATAGATCCGACGGTCCACATGGATATCAGAACCCCCCTGATCACTGAACAATAGTGTCTGCGGGATGGGTGGTATTTAGGCATACAGAGGACAGGTGCAACTTCCCGGTGTGATTGGAGCCCCCCCCTCCAATACCACCCTGGCCCAAAGGTGGTGCGGGGAATACCGCTTACTGCCCCGCTGCCTCCCTTCTAACATCACCCTACGTCATCAGCTGACATTGCATCCACGTCAGCGCCACTATGCTTACCTCACCACTGTATCATCTGCTATTTACACCACATAACCACCAATTCAGCTTCCGTACCCCCCGCTACACGACAAAGGATGTGTCATGCTAACGTCACGCGACCGAAGTGCACCACAACCCGCCAAAATCGATTTTTTTGTCAAAAAGGCGTGAAAACATCATTTTCGTTCATTTTTGTTTGTTTTCTCTGTGCGACCTGTGCATGCCCATTCACGTCCCATAGCAATCATTCAACCACGCAGTCCACTTTCAAGCTAAATTATTCAACAAATTGGTCGTCCAGCTTAGTCTGCCACCTGCATTTTGCATAGGAAGCCCATTAAAGCAGGTATTTACCTACATTTGTTCCCGAACCCCGTGTTTTTGGTTTATTATGCTAAAATCTCTAAGAAACACTAGAATTCAAGTTAAATTCGTCAAAGTACCTGCAAAACTACACACTGTAACTACTATTTTTCCCAATTTTTACAAGAAATCCTGCAAACTCCCTCTCTCTCTACAAATTCGCCCACTGAGCTAACTTCAAGCTCGTTCCAGCCTACAAATTCTTTGAGAAACCCCAAAAACTGCCTCTTTTACCTACTGTTGTTGCCCGTTTTGCCAAGGAATCCCGCAAACTCAATCTCCCCATGTAAATTCTGCCCACTGAGCTAAATACAAACCAATTTCACGGTGTAATTCCTGTAGAAAAGTCCAATGGCTGTGGTTTTTCCTATTTTTTCCACATAAACCCGAATTATAGTTTCAAAGTCACAAACAGTTGAACAATGGAGGTTCTAGTAGCCCTCAATATAGCCCCCCTCAATGCACCTCATAAGGAATTGGAGTGGCTGCCCTTCGCTGATAGGGATTTTCAAATCTAGGACTTAGTTGGTGATAGAAACCATCTCCAAGCATTCTATGAATTCAGGAATAGTTCCCTAAGAAAAAATGATTTCTATGGGATATGGGAATCAAATTTACCCATGTACTACCTCCCCTATGTCAATGGTTTCCCTGAGATAATTCACCTTTGCTGTGAAAACTACGAACCAACCCAAAGGGCAGTGAAAACTCCATCTGGAACTACCCTCTTTTAGATAACTCCTCACTCCATAAATCAAATTCTAAACTTCAAACCAACTCAGCTTTTGTTTCCTCTTACTATGAAGTTCTTGCTTGATGAAGGTCCCAAACTCCCCAGCTCAGAGATAGCTCGAATTGCCCAAGTATTTATGAAACCAAATTGTCAGCCTACAGAGCCACCTCCTTTTCACTATGCATGGTTCAATGAAGTGGGTAAATTACTTGTTGATATGATATCTTATATTCTGGGGTTCAAGACAAGTGAATATATTGATGAAACTACACTAGTCTTATTATCCATATTCACTCCAGGGGCACCCCCTGCTGCGTCAAATAAACTATGCTAAATTCATTGCCAACAAGATCCATGACCAACTCTTGAATCTAGATAGGGAGGGAGTCTTCAAGTACTCATCCTACATCTATCATCTGCTCCTCTATTATCAGCTAGACAGTTTCCAATTTCCCATTAGAAAATTGGACTCTAAAGGAGAAAAGAGGTCTGTGATTTTTTGGACCTCAGTCTTTCATGAAGTCCACAACTCTCCTTACTCTTACTGTGAGTTTACTGACATGTTTGCCTATCTAGCCCCTTCTCTACTGATGAGGGCTCCTCCTCCTAGATTATATTATGATATGCAGAAAATATTACAGCTCTCCAAAAGCTACAAAATAGGTGACTGGTACTTATACCAGAATCACACTGAGATTAGGATATATGGCTGTGAGTTGTGCCCCTACAAGCTGCCAAAATATGTGCCAATGAGACTTTCTGCCTTGGAATATTTTAGGCAATTTCTCAATTCAGATTTTACTCATTTTCATAGTGCCAAGAAAGAGGTTCAATTGAAATTGAGTGACCAGTTAGGCCCCTACATCATGAACAAAAAAGATGGCAAGAGGCCGACCAAATATTGGGTGAAAAATTCAGATTAAAGAGGAGCTTTTGGTGGGTACCCTATGACCGAAATGGCTTTATCAATGCAAGAAAAATAAAATATAGGCTATCACCCTATGAACATTGCAAGATCCCTGAAATAGAAAAATTTGCCAACCAGGATGAGTGGGTAGAAGGAACACTAATTGAACAGATCACTAAGGAAGAGAAAATGGAACAAAATATGAAAATTCTTGAAAAGACTCTTGTCCTAGATTCTTTTGGGCAGGTGTCATTCAAAGTGCCACAACAAACTAGAGAAGGCACATCAACTGCTGGAACTTCACAACAACTAGCCCAAGGAAGCACTACACCAACTGCTAGAATATCAAAGGGTAAAGAGGTGGTGGATACAGAGTAGCAAACAATGGCAAATCAGCCTGCCACATCAAAGGAACAGGGTCACGGGCAAGCCCCTTCACTACAGACACAGGCACCAGAGGTACCAGCATTACAGACTCCTGTCAATGATGAAAGAAACAAGAAAAGGGATAGAGAAGAGACCACACCTGCAAGTGGATCAACAGAGGAGCCAGAGGCCAAAAGGCAAAGAGTAGATTCTCTACCTAAAGAAGAAATTATTGAAAAAATCACAGAAAACCCAAGAGAGGAGAGGGAAACTAGCCAACAAACATCCACCAACTCTCACAGGAAATAAATGGAGAGGCAGCATGGTATGGAAGTTTCCTCCTCAACGCTGCAAAGTAAGCAACGATCTCATATCAAAAGAACATTCATGGACATTAAGGCCCAGAATGAGCCATTGAGACTACATCTTTATGATCAATTTCTTAGAATGACACTGTCCAAACAGTAAAGACTAATGGCAGCATATGACATTAAGGAGGAAAAAATGATCTTAAGTCATTTTAGACATAAAGTTCAGCAACCAAAGTCAATAGCTGACTATATAAGAACAAATCTAGAGGTCCTTACCAAATATATACACCCGATGGACCAGATCAAGCTGCACAAGCAAGTTGGTGAAATGGTCTATGCTACATTGGCAGACAAGGCAATGTTGGCCCACCAATTGAAGGATTCATTAAGCAATACATCTTCCCAATTGCACTTAGAAAAGATATCTTCCTTAGCTAAAAACAATAGAATAAAGACCTTAGAAGAGATAATAATTGAGCTGGGACATGATCCCAAGGATTCCAAGGGCATCAAAGCACTGATAAAGAAAAAGGAAGAAGATATTGCTGCACTTAGGAAGCAATTGAAGCTGCCTGTCACCATGCACCCACAAACTACAGAACTTGCACAAGAAAAGGCAGAAGAAGACATGATGGATTTGCTGATAAAGATGAATCAAAGGCTAACTGAAACGGAGCAAGAATTGGAGAAATCATTGCAAGCCAAGCAGGGAGAGTCGACCTCCCAACCACCCGGAACAGCTCCAACAGTTACCACTTCTCCCCCCACAGTCATAGAAGCAATTCCTCCCACTGTCCCAGCATCAACAACAGGTACATCAACCAGAAATGCTTCAGCGACAGCAACAACAACAGCCCCAGATACCAGCATGGGCATGGAAGAGATGATGAAGGAAATAAAGGAGTTAGAACTCCAAATGGCAGAGCTAAAAGAAGCCAAAGAAAAACTGGCCAAGTTAGAGGTAAGTTGTGATAAATCTAAAATAACTGTGGCAGTAAAAACAAGAGAGGTAAAGGCCTTGGAACATAAGGTAAAATCCTTGGAGAAATATCTTGCTCTTGATAAACCTCTATTAGAAATCAAAACAATTTTGTGGACTAAGATTGGCTAGTCCATCAGTGATCAATGGAGATCAATACAGACTATCTATGAGTAAATTGAATTAATAGAAATAGCCCAAGTAGATATTCAAAAGGCCAGAGCATCATTGGGAAACATGCCTGAAGAGGCCAATAGACTAATTCATTTTTTGAATACTCACACCAGGGAACAACTAGCATCTTTGGAGATCAAGGACAAAATAGGTACTATTTTGAAAGCGAAAAAGGTGTTGACCATGAGGAATTTTATACAAAATCTGGATAGAAAGTGCCAAGAAATGCAAATAGAAATAAATTCCTTTACAGAAAAGTTTATAGTCTTGCAGCAAAAGGGTCTACCCAGTTTGTTAACCAACAATCAGATACTGTTGACACATGAACAATATGCTCACAGGGTGAATACATATGTTTCCAATCATATGACAGCATCATCAAGCACTTCAGAAGACATAGCACCTCCCTCTGGACATAACTTATATGACAAATTGGAAAATTCTGTTCTATATTGAACATGAAATAACACATCTTTTTGAAGTCCAACCCAATTTCTACAGGTATACTGAAGCGGATGAAACATTAATAAAAATGCAAAGACATCAGTTGCCAACAGACCAATGGTGGCAGAGCATGTTAGAGGTTTTACCAAGGTAATTTTAGTTCTCTTTTTTGATCATATGCATTTAATGAAGTTCAATGCACGTGCCACATATCATAAAAATGAAAACAACAGAGGAAGGGAGTCACGACAAAATGCGTTAAAGCGGAATTAGGCATAGATGGAAGGGCCGAGACAACAACGCAAGAACGTAGAATAAAGGGACAGCTATTAGCCGACTCACTCAGTTCAAAAAGTCAAATATATCTGACCAATTGAACAACCAGCACACCAACATTTACTTCTCCTGTAAAGTAGATGAATGAAGTTATTGCGGGATATTTTTCCATAATATATTTTGTAAATCTTTTTGTATAAATACCTCCCTATGAGACGTATTCAGGGTTGGTGATATCTCTTCTGGACTGCGCTGTAACTCTAAGGATTTTTTAATACAAAGGTTGTTGAATTTCATTGTTGTTGCACCGTCTGAATGTGGATTCGATGTTCTGGGTCGTGCTACAGAATTCTTGTGTCCTTCTATGGATCAATAAGTTATTCTAACCTATGTTTTATATTCTCTGTGTTTGCAAATTTCATATGTGTTTCATAATCTTAGTAATGGAGAAAAAGAATAGCCCAGAATTTGTTTAAATACACTCTGTGTTCAATCTCTATTATTACTTATGTTTTCTTCAGAGTTAGCATAAACAGGAATTCTTAGCTGCTCCTATTTCCACTAATTCTTTCACTTTTAATATTAATAAGGAATTCTTCACTGCTCCTTGATAATACTTATGCATTTTCCCTTTGCCAACATGATGATAGATTCTTAAATTCGCCTCACCCACTAGCTTTCATTCCATCATAAGATTGCTCCAAGATTGATTACCTTGCTCTGTAGTATCACCTTTGGTCAAAGAATTCATATTCAGCTATTCACCCTCATAGACTCCATTAGCCCAATGGAATAAACAGTTCATACTTGCATCCTAGTTCTGTCCAAGACCACCATCCAACAAACTTAGAACAAAACCCTGTACATCATAACTGGCCTAAAATACCTCAAACAAAGCTAAATCATAAAGAGAGAGCCCTCTCTACATGCAAATTGGCTAGAATCTGTGTTCAAAAGATTGGTCTGTGGTTACCTTGGCCATATTCCCCTCCGGGGGAACAACCTGAGTGATAACACTCGGTAAGTTTGTTGGAATTGCGATTGTCGATATTGTACCAACCATGGTTGTGAAGCCATTTGCTATTGTCCAATACTGGCTGTCTAAGGAAGATGAGGGGTAATAGTACCTGTTTGAGCTTGGGTCGTTCCAGTGATGGACCCACTAATCGGTGATTGTGGTTGTGTCGTGGAGACAAGAGGGTGTTGTATTATGACTTGAGAAACTTGAGGTTGGCATACAATAGGCAACACTTATACTTGCAACATTGTCATAATAGTAGGTGTAGTGGGGATATTTGACATAGGAAGACTTGGTTGCATTGAGTATACAACTCTTGGTTGTTGAGGCAGTATTGGCACCCAACCACTGGATGTAATTCCAACTTGACCCAAATTATGCTGTGAACTCTCATATGGTTGTTCTCCTAGAGGGAATAATGAAAGAGCATATTGCCCCCCATATGGCAACAATCCAGTGTTCAAAGGTAATATTGGCCTCTGGAGACTGGACTGCCCAAATTGATACTGTTGTGAAGGATCAATTTGTTGAGACTCAACATAAGAGATTCTAAATATTATTCTAGACAAACAAATGGGAATAGAACATACTATCAAAACAGTCCCTAGGCAAACTTCATCTAGTAGTTGAGAGCAAGTTGGTATAGATGGTACACCAACGAACATTGTTGGAGTAGCAGCAGGAGGTTCTGTTGCTGCGACGTCAGATGAACCAGTCATGGATGTTGACGGTTGTTCAGACATATCGAGTCTATCCAAAAGATTTCCTAGAAATTCTATAGGAACTTGCAATGAAGGGAGACTAACTTCTGATGAAGAAGGATATAGGGTGATTCCAGTTTCAAAATTCAATGGAGTACTAGCTGGAAGATCCTCCACAATCTCTTCTATAGCAATCAATCCAGGTGGGAGAGGTAGACCGCCAGGTTCATAAGATACTTCTAGTGCCAAAGAAGGTATAGGCTCTACAACAACAAATTTTGGAGGGGTGACACCTTCCGAATCAACCCTAGATGGAGCCGATTCACGAATAGAAGTGTTCACCATTACACTAGGATCAGTTCTAATTTCCTCTTGTGACTGCGGAACTTCTTCTGTAGAGGCAAGGATACCAAAAATTGTTGGAGTAACTGGAGTCTCCGAGGATGTTGGAACACAAGTTTCAAGCAAACCAGGGGACTTTGACCCAGTTAAAGGAGTTCGCTTGGCCCAGCTAGTTTCGTTTCCGGAGTCAAAGATGGTTGACTCATTAGTCTCCAAGAACGACGTGGTTTCAATTGAATTTATTCCATGATTACGGATTACTTGATCAACTCAAAATAAAAAGGAAATATGTGATTCCAAATTAAATGAATTTTAGACGCTTTGACACAAATCACTTTTTCATTTTTAGGAGTCGAGAAAAAGTTAAAGATGGCTCTAGTCACCTTTGATTTTTTATGTTCCTGAAGTGACAAGTGCTCAGATGGACCTTTCCTTCCAAGGAGTCTGAAAAGCAACGAAAGGGACTACTATGGAAATCTAGACAGAGGGATTCCCAAACCAATCACAAAATTGCAGAATACTTTTTCGGTATGGCAGTCAATCTTCCTGAATGCTATGTTCAGTGCATTGCAATTGATAGGGCGGTAGACACGGCTTCATAAGTATAAAGGATATAGCCTATTGTGGTCTCCTAATATATACTCGACGATACATGGGAGCACAAGTCCGTACTACCACTTATCGTCTCAAAGAGGAGGAATCACCCAACCTATGATGAAAGCGATAGTTACCAGGCTTTACGACACTGGAATAAGTCTCTAGCCTAGACTTCTAAATGTTGTGCATTAGGTTCCAAAGCATTTTTATGTTCATTGAATTTATTTTATAGTTGATCTTTCTTAAGAAGTTTACCTTTAAGGTTCACCACGTGATGTAGATATACAATTCCTAGATATGCAATCTAAGATGATAAACAACCGTTTACTCTTCTTTTTGCAATGAAAATCCTAGCTACTAAGGAAAGAGAAGAGAAATTCTTTCAACATAGAACAGAGAGCACACACTAGATGCACTATCCTAAATCAAAATCAACAAGCAGTCTAAATGCAAATGCACATGCATGTATTTGTTTTCCGCCTTCTTAATGTATGGATGACAAAAAGAATGCTAAGTACAAATCTGAATTATCTTTTCTTTCAAAGTGATAGTACTAACAATTTTCTCTTCAAAATATGAAAGGAAGACAAGGACGAAACTTTGCGATTTTTGAATTGAAAACCACTTTCGACACTTGAAATACTATCAAATCAAATCAAATAGAGTAACAGTGTAATTGATCATCAAGAAGAGTAGAATTCTTTTCTTTCACTGAAAACGACTCTTGCGACACTTCCAAATCAAAAGATGACAGTTCGATTAAGCTACTTCTTCGTAAAGGAGAACTGTAAATGGTGAAAATTACATAAAAAAATTACAATTATTTATACAATGGAGGCTGAATAATGCAAAGGAAGGGAATTTCTACAATGGTATACTGATCACAGACAACAAAACTCATGAATAAAGCTGAAAAGAGTGAAGAAAAACCAAAATCTGGAGGCAAAAATAGTCTTATCTGATCATCTCACATGTAACACAGGGAAACATGGATGTGTCTCACCTATAGCACACGGGATGTGCAATGCATCCAGACTGTCAGGAGGAGACAGTGCGATTGTCTAAGGATGTGACTTTAACTTAGTTTTTGGTCACAATTTGCAGCTTAGTTCAGGGATTTAGGCTGATATGATGATAGTCAGTAAATGCAAATCATAGGGGCTGATCTAATGAGGTTACCTGAGCCACCACCAGGGAAATTAGGATGTTTGAAAATCAATTGTTCAGTTTATAAACAAAACCCGAAGATGGACTAAAGAAGCATTGATCTACTTTTCACTTGCATAGAAAATGCAGTTCGAAGGCTAGCTATCTTAACTTTAGGCTCTATCTATAGTTTATAAAGAAAACTAATATAAATAAGAAAACAAGCTATTTTCTCCCCAGTGGAGTTGCCATTTTGTTATCGGGAAATCTAGTGTCCATGCAGAGCTTCTAGTCCCACTAAGACGGGTAGCTATCCTAGAAACAAACAAAGTAAAGTTACTTTTGTTTTCTTTTATGAGAAGTAGATGAGAGAGAAGCAAAGAGTACCAACCTCAGTCTTTTTCTTGGCTCCTTGCTTGTTTCCTCTTCCCTCTCACAAATTTTTATCGCTCCTTCCTTGCTTATCCCATTTCAAAGAATACCTGTAAAGTCAAAGCAGCATAACACCATCAAAGCACAGAGACCTATAATCATAAACAATATAGGACGAGATATATATTGACCACACAAACGCATATATCAACTCATGCATACAAGAATGTGGAGGAGAACTCAAATAGCTTTATTGATAGAAAGAGTAGAAGAGAGGATTACAACCCATTGATCTGACCCAGCGTCATCCTCCCAGCATGAAAGCCCTTCTTCAGCTCATGAAAATCTTAGATCACCTAACACTATGTTGTTCCACAAAGAAACCAGCAACACTTCCTTACAAAATACAAGATTTCAACCTTCTAGATCTCTGGGATGAGGGATCCATATATAGATGTTTGCACATGGGTAAGTCAACTTCTGGGATTTTGATTAGTGTACTCTCTCTGATAGTTCTCAATTCCACTTGGAGACTTCATGATCTCTTACTCATCCTTGGGCGAATTCAGAGAGGCAAGTGTCACAGGAGAATTTTATGGAAGATTCCATGATCATCCACCTTGCAAACTACCTCTGCCATTTGTCTACTCTCACTCATTGCAACCTACAGAAGGGCTTTCCAGTATGAATTGCACTTTTTGCATGTGGCAAGTGAGATGCATTGCACCCTTATCACTGAGCAGTCTGTATGGTCCAGTTTTGACCAGTTCTGAGCAGTTTTTCATGGAGAACTTCTGGGAGATGATGTAATCAGCTGACCTTGCTCCTTTAGGGTATGAAGCAACACTTTTAAGGACTTAGAATCCCTTGGTTTATAGAAATATTTGATTTGGGTTGCAGCACCCAAATATGTCTGTAATAGTCTCCTTCTTTTCCCTTCCGAGACTTGCAGTCTTTCTTCAAGTGTCCTTTCTTCCCACATTTCTAGCACACTATCCCTGATCTGGACATGGATCTATATTTTCTTGACTTACTGTGATATCTTGAGCTCTTTCCTCTTTCCATTTTTCTTCCCCTAGTCTCTGTAGTCAAAGCATTACCTGATGTCCCACCGGAGCTTTTTTGATGCATTTCCTCGCTAAGGATTGCACCGACAACATCATCAAACTTTAAAGTACTAGATCTAGAGACAGACTTACTAATGGCCATAACTAAACCATTCCAAATTTTTGGCAATGAGCACAGAAATAATAGAGCCATAACTTCATCATTAAAATTTACCCCTACAGAACTTAACTAACTTGTAGATGTATTAAAATCATTTAAATGGTTTGCAACAGATCCACCTTTTGACATCTTCATATTAAATAAACTTCATAAGAAATACCTTATTTGAGGCTGAGGCTTTTTCATATACTTTGGTCAATGCCGACATTAAACCATCTGTTATTTTTTCCTTTGAAATATTAAATGCTACCAATGCCACTAGGCCCAGCCGTATTATTCCGAGTGCCTTTCTGTCAAGAATATCCCATTCTGTGCTTGTCACACTCATCGACTTCTTTGTCTTTGCGCTCAATGGTAGGTAAAGATCTCTTTGAGACAGATAATTCTCTATCTGCATCTTCCACAGTTGGTAGTTTTGGCCATTGAATTTTTCGACCCTAAACCTACCATTTTATGCCATTGCTCCCACTCGAACCAGGGACCCTTCTCTCCTGCAAGTTTATCAGCCAAATAGACCTACGACTCTGATACCATTTGTTAGAAAATTATATATTACGGAGTAGTGAAACACATAAATATTGCAGAAATATAAACACAGAAAATGCATAAAACAAGAGAGACACAGATATACGTGGTTCACCCAGTTTGGGTTACGTCCACGGAGAAAGAGCCAGTCCTTCTTTTATTATATTATCCAGCAAAATGAAAAGACACAACCTACAACAGATCCGCTGTAACACTCTCAATCTCCTCTTTCTTCCTCACTCAGAATATAGATATGATATAGAAGCATTACAATTCCCTCATATATGAAGAGGGCTTGCCTTCTAGGGCAAGAGACCCTAAATTAAACACAACTTCTACTGTTAGATCATCTGCCTAATGAACAGCCCAGATTGACTAGAAATTACTAGAATTTTACAAGGAAATTTTACATCTATTTTTAGCTTCGGGGGCGCTTCTCCTGAATCCCTGCCGGGGGATCGCTGGCCCCCAGATCCCCCAGCTAGGGGGGACAAGTCCCCTGCACACCACCCTACGTGAAGGGGTGTGTAATCTTCTAGGGGTATACATCTGACTGGGACCTTTAAATATATAAGATAATCAGGCTCCACACCAAATATAATTGTGGTGGTCGTGATCCATTTGTTTCCATATTTGATCACGATCATGACTATATCACAGTTGATATTTCAAAGCCATTGGTTTATGATGATCTATCTGATGATTAAGTTGAAACGCCGAAGATTGTTGAGGCACTTTAGCCCGAGCTAATGGTTATTTCAGGACCTCACTCTCTTGGGGTTAGTCTCACTTCTGATCATGAAACTATTCAATCACCCAAGGCTCCTCATCACTCATATTTATGCATTGAAGATCCATATCACACACATGTCACACTTCCTACACTCAAACTACATGATCGCATCGCTCATGCATTGGAGGAATCTTACATTGCAAGCACATGTGTACGACACAAGTTATCTTTGTTTCTTTCGTTTTCTTGCATGTCTCAGTAAAGACTGTGCTAGTGCTTCAAAGTTGCATGCAATGTCACACAACACCATGATAAGTTTACAGACCACTCGTCATGCACTTGCCCTCACTTATGTCATGTGGGCGTTGTCAAACATGAAGTACGTTTGTCTTCATTGTTATATCTTTCTTGCTTACTAGTTTGAACAACTGGGTCACTCATAGACCAAGCCTTCACCAACATCGGTCAACCAATGCATTGGTGGCTACATTGGAAATATCACTTCACGTGATCAGAAGCATGCACCGTTAGTGTAGGAGTAGGGGTAGTTTTTGCTTTCAATGAGTTTGCTTGCATGCTCTTTTACTTATTCGCTTTGTTTTCTTGTTTGCCTACTTGCTTGTTTGCTTACCTCGTTTTCCTTCACTTTTGCTTCTACTTTTTCTTTGCTTTGTAGTTTGTTAGTTCACTTGTTTTGTATAGTTCGTTTGTTTCGTTCGTAGGTTAGTTTTGCATGAAACCATGTATGACTCTTGAAACAAGCTGGGTGAAGTACAAGGGGGCTTGTATAGCTATCGCTAATTGGTTATCTATCATCTTACCTCTGTATGAAGTGCTTTTTACTTTTAGTCCATGATACGTCGAAGGAAAATATGTACTATTTGAAGAGAACCTGATGCAAACACAAGCGCTAATTAGTGTCACCTTCTCTAGTTGGTTGTTTTTTGGTTAACTCTTATTAGCTCAGTCAAGTAGAGTAAGGTGGGGGGGGAAAGCGTAACAGGAACGTCAGAGATACTATAAACTACTTCTCTACTAGAATAACCTCTTCTTCTCTCAATAAGTTGGGATCCCTCTTCCACCTCTGAAATGAACAAGTTCAATGCATAATGAAAGATGAAAAAATAAAAATTCAAAAAATTCGAAATGAAAAATGAATAAGGTGAAAGAAGAGAAAGGCTTCCTACGCAGGGAGGTGACGCAAGTAACTTTGCGAGGCTACCGACCAGGCTCACTTTTAGTGGAGCCATGCTTATGTTCCTATGTGACTCTGTTGGGGTACTGTCCAGGCTTGTTGGCACTAGAGCAACACCAGAGATGAAACTAAGACTCTGACGACTATACTACTTGGGCATCAATATACCCCTCAACCCTAATCAGAACAACTATTTTGCCTTGGCTTCGAATGTGTGTCAATCGACTAAGAGCTTGGTAGATGCTACATCTTACAATCAAGCTAGCGTGAAACTGAGACGCATTGAGAACTGAATAGTAGTTGTGGGGGTCTTTTCTTGCTTTCTTTTCACTAACAAGGTCCATTCAGAGAGCTGAAGTTCTACCAATGTGTCGTCGAGTGTTGTAGCTTTAGTGTTTTCTTACACAAAGCTAGCCTGTCGATCATAGCTTGATGCATTTCCCTCACAGGTTGTTCACTCGGACTTGGTCTAGCTTGAAGTTGAGAAGCTTCCCCCAAAAAAATGGGCATTTTTGGAAGGCAACAAGCCTTCCCTCCAGAAATTGGACAATTCTATCTGGTAGTCTGTTGGGTTCCAGAAATGTGCAATTTTTCCAGCTAACACTCCTACCAGGAATTGCCCAAATTTCCCTAATAGGGCTACTTAGCCCAAAATTTGCGCAAATTTGGGCAGTAGTCAGCTGCTCTGCCCAGAAATTGTGCAAGCCTCCTAGACAATCATCCCACCTCCCAACGAAAACTGTGCATTTTTCTCAAATAGTTGAGTAGCTACATGCATGAGAAGCCTGGTTAACAAGTTCCACCTGAGATGAAGGAAACTTGACTTGCATGCATGCATGAATTTCTCTTCCTAGAATAGTAAAAGGAAACATGCAAAATACATCCCATGATTCAAGGAGCTATTTTTAGCAGTCGGGGGTTACATGCAATTTTTTTTAGAGACTTCCCTCCAAGTGTCGCTTTTTCCTATATTTGTGGCATGTGCGTCTTGAGCCCAAACCTGTTTATTTGATGCATCAGAGCTCATTCTTTCACATCAATCTTGGAGATCTAACATTGCACAACACAACCAAGACTCTTCGACACATCTAGCTCAGCTATTCATGGGTAAGTGGCCTCAACTTGTCTTTTTCAGTATTTCTGTCACTTTTTGTGTATTCATTTATGTGAGTGTTGTTTGCCTCATTTCTTTGAACGCTTGCTATAATGTAGATGTATATTAGCTTTTCCTAGTATTGTTTCAATTTTCATTGCTATCTCACTACTATTGGATGCATGAAACTATTTTGCATGAATGTCCACCGAACCGACAAATCGCTTCACCCACATGCATTTTGATCTATTTGTTGAATGTTTTATTCATGTTTTACATGCACTGTGAATCACTTCTACTTTCACTTATTTTCGCCATGCATTCACTATCTTATTTTCTTTCAATTGCCCATCGGCGTGTCAAGCCAACCTTTGCCCAGACTTTCCCTTCAATGAGACTGCATTGCACAATCTAGGGAAGGAAGGCTCTACCTTCCTCTCTTGAAATTAACATTTCTACATAGAACTACCCTTGAGGACTATTTTGCACATTTCTGAGGGGCAGTGACTGCTGGCCCAAAAAATTGTGTAACACAGTCCCTGAGCCTGCAGTCACTCCCTGTTGGAATTACGCATTTTGCAATCCCAATAGCTAGTAACTAGTTTTGATTACGCATTGCATAGGTCTAACAGCCAATCTTGCCTCCTAGATAGCCCAGATTGCCTTTTCTATAGTTCTGGCAACCAGTAACCCAACCCTCTAGAGGAAATTGTGCAATTCTTCCCATTAGTTTCCCAGGTATGTGTTGTGTCATTCCCCAAAGTTGCTTTGTTTTAATGGATAGATTTCTTGCCATGCATGTTTCTTGTCTCCAATATTTCAGGTGTTCATCTCTCTCAATGGCTTCCTAGAGAATAGGATCTCAGGACACTCATGGGAATGCAATTGGAGTAGCAGTTGAGCAAGTGTTCTCTAGTTTGTCAATCTATGAAGATACAAAGTTGTATCTAGACAAGGACATCAAACTGATGTGGCAAGAGGTCAATGAAACATTTGCAGGCACTTTTGGGGAACGCCTTGAAGACCGTTAGATGTACGTGAAAATTCACAAGTCCAGCTTATACTAGATTGCATGCAGATATCTCATGTTCCCATGTGCGGACATGATACAGTAGATCATCTCTCACACTGATCCCGAGATAGCGATCCTAAGCAGTGTCAGTGGGATGAAGCTTGCAACCCTCTGGGAATGAGGTTATGATGAGATGTATCAGATGTCAGTGATTGTGACTGTCATGGAGACTCCATTCAGCTTACCCAACAGTAGTGCTAACTCCAGAGACATTCTGAACAATTAGGTAAAAGAGCCAGCTCGATTCAGGTTGACACACAACTAGGTCTAGAAGACAAAAATACTGATGAAAGTGTACGAATACTTGATCATATTTTCTTGTCAAATGTATGGCCAAGCAAGCACAAAAACCTTCCAACATAGTTGGGTGGTTGCTCTGGACCAATTGGCTAGAGAAGGAAAATCACGTAGCTAGTTCAGAATACTAGCTCGTTAGTTGAAGGAACAAGTAACGAAGGCTTGGCAATTACTCAAAGGTATGCATGCAGATATTTACCTGTTCACCTACATCCCCTAGATGCAGTTTGTACTCGACAGTTGTTCCTGGGCTTAGAGTGGGCATGGCCACTGCCAAAGACTATTGTGAACACATATTCCAAGTTGTTGTTCGAATGTAACTTTAAAGCAGTAATCACATGGTTGTCTGATCATTTTGTTGCCATCATGTACAAGAGGATATTCGAACATGATCCACCCTACATGTCAAAGGAAGCAATGGAGGAATTGATAGGCATTTCAGATTAGTATGCCTCACTATTTGGCACTTTCATCCAAATTTTCAGTGTGGAGAAGCATGTGCATGTTCTACCAAAGTTTTCCTTAGATGTACCTATCATGCAAGAAGTATCATATCACATCTCGATAGAGTTGACAGTTAGACTGCATCAAAAGAAGAAGGCACCTTGGCCCACTTTTCCATTGTGGATTGGGTTATATGAGATTTGGAGTATCAAGCAAGCGAATGTGGAAGTAGAAATAATGAAGAAGTACCCATTCGACCTCCGAAGCTACAATTTATATGACCCACATTTCGTTGTGAAGGATCACTATAGGAGAGTTCAGTTCAACTGGATCCATGAGGCACTTCTTTGGGTCGAGGAGGACCCATGGATATATTTCTACATTTCCTTTAGACCCAATGAACTAGTCAGCTTCACTGTGGAGTGGTTAGTGAAGCAGCATGAAGTAGCATCATAGAGAGCACCAAAGCCAAACATACCAGTGTGTGACAAAGGGAAGAGGAAGATTTTTGATCGCATGGAGGAGGAGAAAAACTGCAAGTTTTGAGCATATCCACTTGTAGAGAAAGCAGTTATGGCTATAGAGGCAAAGAGGCAGTAGCACAAAAAACATATCACACGAAGGTAGAAGGACAAGAAGAGAATGGAAGAAGCAGAGAAGGAGTTGCATGAGTTGAAAGAGAAAATTTGAAAGGAACAAGAGTTGCGCAAATAGGAGAGGGTAGCGCAGCAGTAGCAAATACAACAAGGGGCATAACATGTGCAAATAGACAAAGCAATGCCCATACAAGTAGTTGGTTCATTAGAATAGCTATCATCAGATGAACTAGGTGAACCATCGTAGGGGAAAGACTTTGCTCATGAGATAGAATAGGCACTTCAACAGCTAGATGCAGACATGGAGCAACAGGAGTTAGAATAGGACATCGATCTCATGCCTCACCACAAAGAGGTTTACTCACCCACTTCAATGCATCTAGATGATGAGAAAGTCTCAAATTACCAAGGAGGCACTGAGATCCTTGGTGATCAGCTAGAAGAAGAGATGCACAACATCTATTTTGATGAATCCCAACATAGAGTTGTGTAGTCTCTCAGAGTGTCAACACCAGAGGATCAAACATCTTCTGCACAAGTTGAAGAGCGAGTGATTGTGACTAACATGTACAAACATCCAGCTGCCTTGGTTGATGCAACCACAGTGTATGTCAAAGCCGCTAGCTCAAGTGTTCACTTCCTAATAGTTGAGAATGAGTGAATGGAAAAGGAACTACAAATGGCCAAGCAATGAGGAGACTTGGTGACAATGTCTGCCTGAGCTAAACTAAAGAAGGAAATACTAGATTTATCACTGTCCCTTGACATAGTTATGCAAGCATTGTACTCCAAGTTTGGTACCGTGCACAAGAGAGTCGTCCATCTCAACGGATGGCAGCAAAGATGTGCTAGAAGAGCACGCATCTTGGTGAATGTGCATGCTATGGTTGATGATATGAAAACATGTAGGATGAAGTACAATGGAGCCCCACTTCACTTGCCTAAGATGATGAGGGTCAATGCAGTCGAGCTGAACACACGTATCCTGAGTCAGATCTGAAATTATGAAGAGTTCCCGTAGTTCATCCCTAGCATACAGGCCTCCCATGCATGATTATTCAAGAGTATGGATGTTGTGGTGTGCATGCATGCAATCCCATCAATTGGGACTCTCACCCAAGCAAAGACAAAGAAGCAAGTCTGAATAGAGCTTGACTCGTACTTCAACACGTTGATGTGCATTGCCACCTACCCAGACTTGCCTATTAATGTAAACATCATGCACAAGTATGTTGCTAGTCTGGCCACATTGTAGACAATGATGTGCATGGTTTTAGATGAGTTGTATAGAGGATCTCAAGAAGTGTACCTTGATGCTATGGAGGCAAAGGTTAGGTTTCAGACAGATGTCACCACGGAGCTATTAGGGACTACATCGCTTGGCATCAATATGTTGGTGTTGAGTAGTTGGACTGTTATAGTTGTCTAAGTTAGAGTGATGTCTAGTTTGGCTTGCTCAAGCCATTGTGTTCACATGGGTACATGTTCATTGTAATGTTGCTTCATGTCAACTATAATTCAAGTGTCAATAGTGGATGTAATAGTCATGGATTAAGTGAGGGTCATGAGGGTAGTTGAAGAGGCGCAAAGGGTAATGTCAAGGGCCACCCAACCCTTTGCTATAAATAGTCCCTCATAACTCATTATATAGGCTTTTGGTTAGCTAAGCTTCTGATAAGACTACCCTGGAAATATCTTGGATAATATTCTAATGCGCCTTGGCTTCTCCACTCACGGAGGTAGTCCATCCTTTTGGAGGAGCAGACAGATGTGGTTGTAATGTTCCACTGTTGGGGCTAGTAGGTTTACATGGATGTATTGTATGATTGGAACTTACACTTTTTTATATAATAAGAGCCAACATGTTTTCATGCATATGTTGTTATTGTATTTGGATTGTTCTGGCTATTGTAGCAATGTATGTTGTTTAACTTACATAGTTGTGCATGAACACTTTTGTATGCAATTATATGAATCTTGTTGCAGATGCATTGTTGGTTTAACCATCACTTTGGATTGTCGGACTGACCTGCTTTCCAGCTTGTGATGCATCTTTGCTTGTGTGTTCCCTTCCCAGCTGAGTACAGTTACAGGTTGCCAAGGGGCACACTCATCTCAACCCACCTGTGTTAGAAACTTCTCATACACCTTCCTTGACTCACTCCAATAGTCACACCCTTGCTACTGATAGAGTTATTTTACTTTCCTATGTGCGAGATCATGGTCAAGGCATTGCTTTACGACCCACTGTTGGGACTCCTACACCAAATGATTTGAGGTCTAATTTGGAAATCTTATCGGGGAGATCCCCTTGACATGTTGGCGGGTCCAACACCATCAACATAATCACAAAGAAGTGAAATAGTTTGCACATATTTTTGAAGGTGGCTCAATGGAAAGCTTATAGTTTGGAATAGGATGATGTTACAAATTTCATGGTGTACATATAAATTCATCTGAACATGACACTATAATCCAAGGGGGAGTTAAGGACCTCAATGAAAATGAAAATTATTTTTCTAGCAAGCTCTACTTGCACATTTCAAAATATTCATAGTAGTTTCGAAGAATGATAATTATATTTCTTGAGTTTTATGGACGAGGCTACAAGCTTGGGAGATCCCAGTTTCTACAACAACACATTCAACATGATGCATATGGAAGTGCCTTCATCAATAATGCAATGATGTATGGTGACGTTGTATATGGTGAGAGGAATATAGAAAGTGACAGATGATGGGATTCATAGTTTGAAATTATCTAAGTCTAATTTCATAAAATGGAAATTAGAAGGGATGAAGGTACCTAGTATAGATGATAAGGCCATATATTGCATTGGGGAGGTTTGGAGCACTTCTAATGCTAACATGGTAGAAAGAGTGCAACACATGTGCATTAACTATGATATTTATAATTTTTTTTTGTTTAATTGGGAATCTTAGTGAAAATTTTGATTGTTGGCATAAAATCCTTTTTATTATAATTAAACTTAGTACTATGAAGTATCTTATTTTGATCGTGATGCCAAGTTGTGTGAATACACTCTTTATATATTAATAATGTTTTCAACATTTGAATTACTGCTAAAATAAAAATAAAAAATAGATATGTATTCATTCTTGCAATAAATTAATAATGGATTAGCAATATAAATATAAATAATTAATTAAACTTTAATGCTGGAATTTATTTTTTGTCGGTAAAAAATTACATTATACTAACAAAAAAAAAACTTATGATAAGAGTACAACCAAATGAGCATGGAGAAGCATTTTTTGGAGGCACTAGAAAATACTACAAAGGGCTAAGCATCTGCCACAAAATGGAGAAACTAGATGAGTATCCAAAACTAGTGCAATCCAGCATAATTCTAACAACTAGATAGAACTAAGGCTAGTGCAAAGTGTAGGGACATTGAATATGAGCCACTGCTATCTGTCTAATAGTGTCATTCCGAAAAAAATGATATTTGCCACTAAACATGAAAACTAAAAAATCATTTTCAAATGGAACCTTGTTATTTTGTGCTGAAATTGTGCTAGTTAGGAGGAATGGTGACTTTCTGTAGATGCTTGTGATCACCTATAGAAGGACATGCAACCTTGACACCTAGCTTCTCTTCAACAATATAGAAGTTGTAATGAATGGGGCAGGGAGGAGAGTTCCTCTCTCCCAAATAGTACACCTCCATTGGATGAGTTGATGTGTCATTCATATTGCAAGTAGGAGAGATGTTCCCAATGACGTAGATGGTGGAGGGTGAAGATAATTTTCGAGGGATTAAGAGACAGGTAGAGGGGTTGATGGAGGAAGACAATGGAATGTGTATGGGGAAGCCCACTCCAAGGTCAAGGTAGACACAACGAAGGGAGGAATAAAGATGAATCATATAGGAGTTGGCATCAATAATCCATCTAGTAGGAGAGGCATAATCACGTTCTTAAGTGATTAGGTAGTGGTTGAGGACATTAGGAAGAACCCGAAGACTAGAATTTGTGTTATTCCCACAACTTACTTCCTTGGTTTCCATCTCAATGACTTGGTATTGAATGTTATAAGGGATGTGTATTTTGAAGGAAACTAATTTTCCATTCACCTCTAGAGTAGCAAGGGTTTGTCCCATTCCTCTACCATGACCACCACACCGGACACAACCATATTCACTGAGAATTGTTAGTGAATGGAGGTCATGGAGAGTGGAAGGGGTTGTACAGCTTCCTAGAATCAAATAGAGGAAGATGGAGGGAACAATTGGAGTGAGATGACCAAAAGGAGGGGAAGGAGGTTCCATTTAACATATAGGGCATGCATTGAAGCATGTGGGAGGATTGCAATGGTTTTGAGCATCTGAAGTCAAGGGAAGGGATAACAATTATGGAGAGATAACAACATAGGAGGTACCATTGAAATGAAGGAATTCTAGGTGGAGTTTCAAGTCACTCCATGTGTCTACAAGTGGATCAACATTTATTAACACTTGGATTGAGGAGAATCTTAATGTTGAAATTAAAAAATAAATGTAAGCATGATTAATTTTAAACATTTTTTTGGGTATGTTTTATATTATATCCAAAACTAGCCATGGGTGCTATTACGATGTGCTAAGCATAACAAAGGGGTTGTAGGGGGGTAGTAACACCCCTGCATGGGGTCCAGGGAAACACCCCATGAATTCCATTTTATGCAAACCCAATAATAGTTGGGATGGCCCAAGGATGGGGTGCAAACCCAAGGATGGGGGGTGGACCTACCCATGGTTTTGTGGATGATTTGCATGCATGGTTTTGGGCATGATGGTTTATTCCCATGGTATTTTGTAGATCGGGTCAATCCAACTATGGTTATGTTATAATCTATAGTCAAATGATTGGGGTTTATGAATGCTTAAGAATGTATATAATGTATTGTGACATTGAAAGGAATATAATGAAAAGTAAATTTGGTTTTCCCCGTTTGGGTTCCTGGAGAAAATATTTGTGTATATTTAATGTTCTCACCATTGTTTATCATTTTGTTTTAAGAATTTGTTTGTAGGTGATTTCTGTACAACGTTAAATCCTACATTTTTCATCAGAGTTGTTTTGGTTTTAATGGGACACATTTTTTGTTGAGGGTTTTTATTGAGCCTTTAGTATCGCTTGTTATAGTAGGAGATATGCGGGATTGATTCTTGCGGTGAAAGAGATGGTGAATAGTGGAATGATAGAAATTGAGAAATTGAAATGACAAATTTTTGAGTTGTGGAAGGTCAAGATGTAGGATTTTCTGGTGGAAGAAGATGAGTGGATCATTATCGAGCCAAGTACAAAACCAACATGATTGTTAGAAGAATCCTTGGAAAAGTTAGATCAAAAGGTGAATAGTATAATACAATTATGTCTGTCAGATTCAATATTATTAAACTTATGAGGGGAAGATATGATAAATTCTTTGTGGGAGAATTTAGGGACTTTATATTTGTATAAGTCTCCAGTAAACAATTTTTTCCTATGGAAAAATATGTATGACCTGAAGATGAAGGATGGAGACTCAGTGATAGAGCACACAAATTCCTATAACACTCTAGTAAGTTACTTATTATCTATTGATATTAAAATTTTAAAGGAAGATAAATGCATCATTTGACTATTTTATACTATATTCATTGGATAGTTTGGTTATTTCTATAGGTAGAAATACAACTACCTTCAAGTTTTATGTGATAGTCTCATCGTTGTTATTTAAAGAGATGATACAGAAAAATATAGAGATATAGAATGGAGATGCCTTGTCTGTAAGAGGAATGTCCCATAAAAGAAATAGTAATAAGTCCTCAACTAGGTGATCTAAATCTACAGGGAGATATAAATGTCTAGGAAAAGCTCTAAGCATATGTTAGAAATATGGAAAAGAAGGGCACTACAAAAAGGATTGTAAATCTAAAACTCCTAAGAAGGGAAAGGGATCTAATGTTGTTACTTATGCAGAGGAAAAAACCACCTCAAATTAAGTTGGGGATGTGTAGCTTGCTTCTTCTTCAAGTACACACGTATATCATAGGGCATGCTTGATTAACTCAAGGGAATCCTTTCACTTCACACCCCATAGGGAGAAGTTCTACCAGTGAAAGAAATATGATGGTGGTGATGTCTTCCTGTGGGATGATATGAAGGATAGGATCATAGGACAAAGAAAATTAAAGTTTAAGTTGTAAGGTGGAAGGATTAGTGTTCTACGCATTCCTCCAATGGACAAAAATCTTATTTCTGTAAGCAAGATGGAAGATGCAAGTGTAAAAATAGTGTTTTAAAAATATACATGCAAGATGGTTAAGGGAGCACTGGTATTGATGCGGGGAGTTCATATTGGAACTATAGACGATCCTCTAGGTAGAATTTCTATTCATGCGTGCAACAATTTTGTGGTTCTTTAAAGTGGAGTAGAAAATCTATTGGTTTCTAGAGAAAAAAATATGTCATGGCATCAAAGAGTTGGACATATTGGAGAGAAGGACCTTCAAATACTACATGGAAATGATATTGTAGAAGGTATGTGTAATTTATATCTAGATTTTGATTTCTATGAGCGTTTTGTATATGTGAAGCATAATCGGTGAGTTTTCCCTATGGTGCTAAGAGGGCGAAAGGGATATTAGAGCTTATGCCCAGTGATGTTATTGAACCTCTCTCGGCTCCATCACTAGGTAATTCTATGTAATTTGTCTCTTTTGTAGATTAATTCTAAAGGAATACATGGATATATTTCCCCAGGAAGAAATATCAAGTCTTTGATAGGTTTAAATAATTTAAGGCTTTAGTGGAAAATAAGATATATAAGAATATTAAGGTGTTAAGGATATATAATGGTGGAGAGTTTTGCAAGAAGGAATTTGAAGAGTTTTGTAAGAAGTGTGGTATAGCATGATAGAAGGTTACTTCATACACATCTCAAGAAATTGGAGCTCTAGAAAAAATCAATAGGATGTTGACAGAAAAGGAAAGAAGCATTCTCAATGGTGTGAAGTTAGGACAAGAATTCTGGGTAGAGGTAGTGGATATTGCATGTTACTTGTTTAACTGATCACCTTCATCAGTGTTGTAGGATAGGACTTGACATGCGGTATGGACTAGTAAGAAACCCTCTCTCTCACATCTGAGGGTATTTGGTTGTGATGCATATGTACATGTTCAAAAGGAGAAAATATCTAAGATGGATAGTTAATCTAAAACCTGCATCTTTATTGGGTATAAGGATTTTTAAAAGGTTATAATCTTTGGAACCTCAAAACTAGGAGGATTGTGTAGAAACAAGATGTGGTGTTTAGAGAAGTTAAGGATGTTATTAGACATGAAGTCCTACCAAAGGAACTTGAGAAGATATAGTTTGAACTAAAGGTGGAATAATCAAACTCTACAGTATAATAGGAATCGGAAGAGGAAGGGCCACCCACTCTAGTTTTGAGGAGATTTGTTTGAGAGAGAAGGGAACTAGAGAGGTATATTCCATCTTATTTTTGTTAAAAATTTTCTTTATATATTACTGATGATGATCCCATATCTATAAGGGAGGTAGTGGATTCAGAAGATGGAAAATTTTGAAGGAGGCTATGGTGGAATAATGGCATATTTTGACAAAACTGAGGCTTGGGAATTGGTGGGATTGTTAGATGGAAGGAAAACCATTGGCAGAAAATTGGTATTTAAGAAGGAGATGAATGTAGAAGTAAAGGTAGAGAAATAAAAAGCTCAGATTGTATCAAAAGGTTATTCCCAAGTGCCAAGAATTGATTTTGGTGATATTGTTTCTCTTGTTGCCCAGTTAGCTTCTTTAGATTACTTTTATCTATTGTTGTTTCTTTTGATTTTGAGGTAGAAGAAATGTATGTGAGGACATAATTTCTTCATGGAGATCTACAAGAAGAGATCTACATGAAGCAACCAGAAGGATTTGCGATGAAGGGTAAGAAATAACTGGCATGCACGATAAAAAAGTCATTGTATGGGTTAAAAAATCACCGAATATGTGGTATCAAGAAATTGATACATATCTATGAGGACTTGGCTTCACAAGGAGCAAAATGGATCACTATGTGTATTTTAAATTAATTGGTGACTGTGTTATTTATTTGGTCTTGTACGTGGATGATATTTTCTTGATTGGAAATGGAAAAGAAATTATCAAATATTTGAACGGTCAATTGTCCTCCAAATACCACGTGAAGGATCTTGGTGCTGCAAACTATATTTTGGGTATGGAAATTAAACAAGATCAGGTAAACAGGAAGCTTTCGCTTAACAAGAGGAAGTATGGGGAGATAACATTGTAGAGTTTTAAGATGAATGAGAGAAAATCGATGATGGTTCTTATTCCTATAGGTATAAATTTATCTAATGAATAGTGCCCCAAGGCATAGGAAGAGGAACAAGAGATATCCCGTGTTCCATATGCAAGTGAAATGGGTAGCTTGATATATTCAATGGTTTGCACCAGAACCAACATTAGACATATAGTTGGGGAATTGAGGAGGTTTATGTCAAAATCAGGGAAGGAGCATTGGAAAATAGTAAAGTGGGTTTTCAGGTATTTGCATAGCACTAGTGATTATCACTTTTTCTACTAAGGAAGGCTAGGATTGGATAGAGTTTTAGACATATATGGATTTGTTGATGTAGATTTTACTGGAGATCTAGATCAAATAATATCTACAAGTGGGTATGTGTTTAACCTATTTAGAGGATAAGCCAGCTGGATGAGTTAGATACAGTCTATAGTGGAACTCTCAACTACGAAGGTTGAATATATGGAAGCCACTCATGCAAGAAAGGAAGCAGTTTGGTTGTAGAGATTTTGTTCAAGTATGGGGTTGGTACAATGAGCTATAAGGATAGACTGTGATAGCCAAGGTGTAATTTTCTTGTAAAATAACCCATCTTAACATTTGAAGACAAATAACATTGATGTTTAGTATCATCTTTGGATCCATATCTTTTAACTTCAAGGATGCATACATAATTGCATATAAAAGAGCGTATAAACCAAGTAACTTAACACACGAAAAAAAATAAGAAGAAATCATAAAGAAACCATGAGATCAAAGGAACACAAATGATTTGACTACAAAGTTTAACCAATCTGGGCTACGTCTCCGGGCCTTGCTCAAAGTGGGGAGGCATTCTTTCATTAAATGGTGGCAAAGAAATGAATTACAAGCAACTTTACAAAAAATAACCCTTATACCTCCATTTTTGATGATGGCCTGAAAATGAAGACCTCAACTAGATAAATGGATTGCATGATTGAATTCCTGGTGCAAAATCGTACAAAAATGACTATAAACTTGTCAAATTCTGACACTGGCACCATGGGCCCTCCAAGGGAATCTTTCCACCATCTAAATAGATTCCTCACTCATGGTTTCGGTCGTCTTGGCTACTTAGAGTTCTCTTGGTCAGACTTCCATAGGTCTACATCAAAGGGCAATGTGAGGGGCTCAAGTATATGTGCATGGGTGGACTTGTCAAAAAACGAGTCCTTTTCTCATTGGCAAATGACGATGACTATTGTGGCGACGAGCTAGGTTCGAAATGCGTCGTGCCCATATTTGGAGTGGAATTGTTTTTGAATGACTGACATGGATTTTTGAAAGTTAGGTGGTTAATAAACATTGGCATAAACTTTGGAACAACCCGAGTGGCGGGTCAGCCCACCATGCCAGGTGGTTTAAAGCATCTCCAGTTCCACTTCTATTCAATAATATGTGGTATGTTTGGTGGGTAGGGCAGGCTCACCAAGTGTTGCCTACACACCACATCATTTTAAATATATTTAATGAAATTCGGTTGAGACTGTTGGGGGGTGGTGGGGGTGGCAACCCACTCTCCCAGAACTTACTATTCTTTTTGTTTTCTGTTTTAACTATAATAATTAAAAAATGTTGCCTCGTTAGTGGCTGCCACTTAGCCAAGTTTGACTAGAAATTTTAACCAGCTATAACTCGAGCATATGACCTTAGATTTGAGTGTCATTGACACCATTGGAAATAGGGTGATGAGCACTACAATCTAGTCTTGATTTCACTTCCATCTGATAAATTTGATTTTTGAGCTATTTTCAAGGCCAATTCTATGTCTCGATCCATCTAGATCATTCCTCTCCACTAAGGAGCTTTTGTTCCTCCAGAAGAATGAACACAAACTGCACACTTCTTGTATCCTCATCAAGCCACACTTTCAACATCTGCATTCCATGCAAATATGGTACATTCTTTGCAATTGCATACAAATCCACACATGAATCAAACAACCTCATACTTTCCAACATTTTATAACACACACTGTTTGGTTAAGTTTACATCATAATAGAAACCAATACCTCAACTATCAATAAAAGGGAAGAAACATCATCGTTTCCTTAATAAGAGATGGAGAACACGTCATCACTTTTACAATTATTCGTAACACATGATTTACAAGATGTGGTCACGACCATGTACTATTTTTTAGTAAAACCATCCCTTACTCAACAAAGTGGACCACCATGAATGTGGAAGATTCTCTTGTTGAACACCCCCATCGATTGTCTTCTTTAACGATGCTTTCTGGGCATGGAGTATCTGACACGCAGCTATCTGGTGTCCATTCTCATTGCAGTAAGTACAATGATTCTTCCTTCTCTAAACTTTCCAAATCGTAATAGAATTCTTATTCCTGTTGCTGCTCTGATAAGTGCCCGTGGAACCCTCACTATCACTGTAACATGATGAGGTGCACCCATCATCCTTAGTTGGTTTTTCTCTAGTTGTCTTGGAGTATTATCCAACCACTTTTCTGACATAACAAAGTCCCGCATAATGAGGCAATTCCTCCACATTGATGGGATTCCATATCCCCTAGCCATGAATGTTGATGCCCCTCACTTGATACCCGATATTATTCAACAATTTTGATCGAAGTTTTGTAGTATGTTTTTCAAAAGAAGCGAAATCATCATCACAAAAAGTACATGAAATTGAAGAATCACTTTTTACCCTAGGTTTGTTCTATTGCAACTTTTCCAAGGCCTCGTCCTTGGCTTGTAACTAATGTTGCAACCTTTGTTTCTCCTTCTCTACTTCTTGTAGGATTGTTCTTAGTTCATCATTTGCTGCTTGAATTCTTTGCTTGACCTCTTCAAGTTCTTGGAGCCATGCCGCATTTGGTGCCCCTTTCATTTTCTGCACAACATCTATTGAAATATTTGTCTCATCACCCGAATCAGAACCCAAGTCGATAGGTCCATCTTATACAATCCCAATAGCTGCAATCTTACTTTCAGCACATAAGTATGATCCCAGGTCAATGGGTCCAACAACTACAAATCCCATGACTATTATCCTCTCATCATACTTTGATTCAGATTCTTGGTGTTTCTACATAGTTTCAACTATCTTCTACTTCTCTTTTCTGTCATTCCTCTTAGGCATCAATTCTAGATGTAGTTTCCAACACTTTTCCTCATCATTCACATAATTTTCACAATGTGTACAAGAGGGCATTGATTCTCTTCTCTTAGCTATTCTTTCCCTCTTTAGGGAGACATATTGCTCATGCTCCCCCTTGCTTTCAAGATGTAAAACCTTAGCAATAGCTTCATCAAGAGACTTAGGTTAAAATAATAGCAATGAATGACACAAATAACTATGCAAAGGGACAATATATTTCTTAAACATCTCATAAGTGTCTAGTGGAACATTTAATGCTAATGCTTGTTTTCTAAACTCTTTTGTAAATTTCTGAACAATTTGACCTTCACATTTTTTTCAAATATTTCTATTCCATCACGGCCTTCTATCTGTAAAGCAATGGGTAAAATAATCCTCTTAAAGAAAAAATGAACTCATACCAAGATGAAAGAAGTTTACGACTACTCGTACCACCTTGTTGCAACTTTCCTTCCCACTAGAATAGAGGAGTTCCACCCAATCGAAGGGATGCTAGCTAGATATTGGCTTCATATTATTTGATTTATTGTATGTAGTAATACAATTCAACCTGTCTTATCCAGTTATCTAGCTTTTCTACATTATATTCTCCACTAAATATAAGTAAATCGAACTTGATATCCAACTTGGAAAAGGGCTTTTTAGATGCATTCCTCTGATTCCTATAAGGATGATGAGAAGAGGAAGAAGGAGAACCTTCATTGGACAATGAACAGGTCATAGGCTCTCCTCCTCCACATTCATGATTTACCAAGGCATGATCATTTAAATCTTTCTTCTTAGGCTTGATTGTCTTCTCATATTCTGTAGACAACTTATCAACTTTCTCTGCCATGGTGAAGAAGATATTGTGATAATTTCGCTTTTCTTGCAATCAAGCTTCCTCATCTGTAATGTTTTATCTTAGTGGTGCATGTCTTGCTTCGAAATCAATGGATTTAGGTTTTTATTCATGTCTTTGGAGCTTGTTACTTTCTAGCATTCACTCATGCAACTCACATCAAGAAGACTTGCTCTGATACCAAACTTGATCCACATATTTTAACTCCAAGGATGTATACAAAATTGCATATAAAAGAGAATATTAACTAAGTAAATTAACACATGAAAAAAAAGAAGTGGAAATCATAAAGAAACCATGAGATCAAAGGCACACAAAGGATTTGAACATGAATTTCAACCAATTTGGGCTACATCTCTAGGCCTTTCTCAAAGTGGGGAGGCCTAATTTCATTAAATGACAGAAAAGGAATGAATTACAAGAAACTTTACAAAAAATGACCCTTATACCTTCATTTTTTATGATGGACTGAAAATGGAGACCTCGGGTGGAGAAATGGACTACATGGTTGGATTCTTGGTGTGAAAAGATGGAAAAATGACTATAAACGTGTCAAATTCTAACACTGGAACCTTTGGGCCTCTAAGGGAATATTTTTAGCATCTAAAAATATTCCTCGCTCATGGTTCTGATTCCACTAGCTTCTCAAGGTTCTGCTAGTCCTCCCTCCATCAATCTACGTTGGATGGTGATGTGAAGGTTTTAAGTATGCCTCGGTGGACCTATCAACAAATCAGTCATTGGCACATTAGAAAGTGACGATGATTATTGTAGGGGCGGGCTAGGTTTGAAACCCATTGTACCCATATTTAGAGTGGAATTATTTTTTAATGAATGACATGGATTTTTGAAGGTTCAACCATTAATAAATGTTGGCATATATTTTGGAACCGCATGGGTGGTTGGTCGGCCCACCAGGCTAGGTGATTTCAAGCCTCATCAGTTCCAATTCTATACAATAATATGTGGTCTATTTGGTAGGTCAGGCGGGTCCTCTCGGGGTAGCCCACCCATGTTGCCATTTTAGCTATATTCAATGCAATCCAGTTGAGATCTTTGGGGGGTGGTGGGGGCAATGGGGGTGGCAACCCACCTCCCCAAACTTATTATTGTTAAAAAAATTAACCATAATAATTAAAAAAATTCCACTGGAAATTAAGGGTTACAAGAGGAATTAAGGAGGGGAGAAATTCTCCCTTTCTGTCGGTAGTTTTCCAGGTATCAAGACTCTGGAAAATTATTTCCTCATAAGTGACTGCCACTTGGCCAAGTTTGAATAGAGCTTAGACCTACTATAACTTGAGCATACAAGCTCATATTTGAGTGCCATTCACACCGTTGGAATCAAGGTGATGAGCACTACAATCTGGTCCTAGTTTCACTTCCATTGGATGACTTTGATTTTTGAGCTATTTTCAAGGCCACTTCTATTTCTGGATCCATCCAAATTACTTTGTAAGGGATATGGTTGAAGAGAAAAATATGTTGTTGGTAAAGGTGGACACTTTGAAGAATTTTGTAGATCCATTAATAAAGTATGTGAGTACTAAGAGCTTTTCTTGGTGTAGAGAAAGAATGGGCATTGTAGTTTGGGACCAATGATTTCTGCACTACTATGGCCCCATGTCTGGAAATAAAATAGCAAGTGGAAGAATGTTGGGTATGTCTTATATTATTTCCATGACTAGCTACAAGTGTTGTTACATTACATAGGGGGCCATAGTGGAGGGTTTGTAGCAGGAAATAGTCACCCTGCATGGGGCCGAGGGCATTGCCCAATGATTTTATTTATTTGTGTGAAACCAATAATAGTTGGGTGGACCCAACGATGGTAGGAGGACCTATCCATAGTTTTTCACATGGTTTTCATGCATGTTTTTGTGTGTGATCGCCTTTTGCCATGGTATTTCCTAGATCCGATCAAGGGAACTATGATTATGTTCTAATTCATGGGTAATGGATTGGGTTTTATGAATGCTTAGGAATATATATATAATGTATTGTAACTTTGAAAGAAATATAATGAGAAATTAATTTGGTTTTCTCAGTTTAGGTTCTAGGAGAAAATCCCTGTGTATATTTTATGTTCTCGCCATTGTTTATATTTCTGTTTTAAGAAGTCATTTGCAAGTAATTTTTGTATAGGGTTAAAACCTACAAAATTAATTATAATTATGTTGTAATAATAATTGATTGTATTCTATTTAATTATTAAAACATGAGAAGAAGAGACAAGAGTAATATCCTAGATTAAAGTTCATGTAAGAAAGTATAATAATGGATAAATAAGACCAAGGTCATGGGACATGTATTCCAAGTTGAATGTTGGGAAAAAATTATAGCGGGAATCACTTGTGGTTTATTAAATTGGCAAAGGTAAAGAGGTAATAATTGACATTTAATAATGAAAATAAAGGAAAATAGGAGAAATGGAAGGTGAAGAGAAAAAAATATGCATGCAAGGTAAATTAGAGGCAAAATGAAGAAAAATGAAGACAAAGGAGGAATCAAAAATTAGCTCACAACTTTTGTTAGTTTTGGATTGGATCTATTTTGAGGGATAGATAGATCCAAGAGGAGAAAGGAATAAACCAAGAAAATAAAATCAAAGGAAAGAAAATGAAGGAAGAATACAAGCAAGGGAAAGCAAAGGAAAGAAAGGATAAGGTTGGATGAATAACTTCAACTGCCCAATTTTGTAGGTAACAAGTTGCATCTGTGATGTCTTAGTTGAGGTGTGAATGCACGGTACATGAATTTGTTTATTTGGTTCATTTTCTATCATTGACATGGGGTTTTCATAGTTTGACAGTGGTTTCAACATTTCCTTTCCATTTCCTGGATAACCATGCTATGATGGGATTCATTCATGGTTGAGCTTTAGATTTCCAAAATATTTTAGAACAATGTGAGGTGTCCTCAGGAAAATTCCCAAGGGTTGGAGGTAGATATGGATTTCTCGAGGAATATATCGACAGGTGGGTCGAGAAAGGATAACTCCTCAAGGTATGGCAAAGAAATTTTGAGGCATCCTAACTTGGTTTGGTTTTATGCTCTTGGGACCCGTTTAGGTGAGATCCCAACAGCTTAAGGGTGGAGGTGGTTTAACCTCTGGAGTCCCTAGTTTATTATGTCTTGGATTATCCCATGAGATCCCACATTCATGCTTGGAATATGGCGTGAGGGTGATTATGTGAAATAAATATTTGGTTCAACTCAATCCATGGTTGGGAGGTATGTGAATGTCCATGACTTGGTTAGCTTCTGCATAAAGTCAATAACATTTATTTTCCTATTGTTATCTATGAGAACTTGTACTTGTATTATGTTGATTTTATGGATGATTATTCATGGTTAATATTTTTTTATATGTTTATTATAAGAATGATTCTAGGATGTGCTCTAGCTATGGAACTTATTCATGATTTGATAAGTATTTGAATCATTGATGAATGCATGGGCTAACAAGTGTTGTTGTAGCTACTTTAGAGAAAATTAGGCCTTCTCGATGATTCTTAGATGATGTTTAGATATTTAAGATCATATATGCATTCATGGCTTATAACTTACATGTTTACCATATGTTTGACAAAGTTTCTACCATGTTCTATGTAGTCTAGGTCATGTTTTGGCTTCAAGATTGAATTTTTGGCATTGTTTTCATGCTAATTATGATTTTGGAAAGTTACAAGTAGTTCTAGGCAGTGGTCTGGAGGCTAGCCTAAAAACATGGCTCATATCTTGGATCTACAAGTATTGAACTAGAGGATTTAGGTCATAACTGCATGGAAGTAGGCATGTGCATGTGGTTGGGGCCTCACAACCACACTCTTGCCTTGTTGTGCATGTGGTTTTGGTGTTGCATCAATGAAAAAGGGTCTAGATCAGGTATTGATCACCTGGGGTGGTTTTCAGCTCCTGAGTGATCAGTAGTCCCTCCAGGATGTCAGTAAGTCTTCAGTTTCTAGGCCCCACTTCCTTAATTGGAACTTGGAGGTTGGGTCATGTCATAGTAGTAGTTAGCCTCACATTTACATTCGGAGCTTGTAAAAGCAGGTAAATGTTATGAGGGTTGCTTATATATTTGTTTTAGAGCATCCAGATATTCAAACACTTGGACTGGATGGGATAAATGTGATTGTTATACATGCATGCTAGTCATATGCATGCATTGCAGTGGCTATGATTGTCATTTATGTAGTCGTTGTTATATGTTTTATTTATCATGCATGATGTTGATCAATTGATATGTTGGTGTCATTATATGTGTGTGTGTGTGTGTGTGTGTGTGTGTGTGTGTATTGTGCTACTTTGAACTAATTTGTGCAGATGAGATAGCCTCCCTTGAACTTCACTAAGGTACAATTTTTTATTATGTTTATATTTGGTTTATCTAACATGATATGCTTACAGGAAGAAGAAGATCATATATGATGAGAAAACTGTTGGATTACAACTCACGTGAATGTCCTTATAGATCAACTGAGAAACAAGGAGATGAGTACTTTATTGATATACCAGGTACGCTGAGAAGCTTGAAGGCAACAATGAGAAGTTGCAAGTTCGATAACAACAGGATAATTCAATCATAGGAAAGACTTTCTAAATCTCAGGAAAATCAAGTCATGGTTAATGTAGTGATACTTCAGGGCTTTTCATATTTGTAGAGATAGTGACAACCAAGAATCAATCATGGACGAGAGTAAAGGACTAGTGGAGCATATTGTAGTAGATCTCAATTAGGATACAGGTTGGACAAGGATGACACAATCAGAGGTGGCACATGGTTGGATACACCTAACAAGAGAAATGATGCTTATGGTCTTTATTCTAGTTTTGGTTTAGAGAGACATCATTGTCATCATTTCCATCATCATTATAGGAGGGGTGAGAAGGGGTAGTTTCCAAATTAGCTCAAGAAAGCCAAGCCTCCTACAATTGATGGAGAGATGAAGAAACTAGAATATGTAGAAGCATGGCTACTTGGGATAAATAATTTATTTAAATTTCATGCTTATACAAAGAATATTAAAGCCAAGACAAATATTTTCCATCTCAAAGGAAAATTGGATATCTGGTGGAAAGCTGTGAAGCATATCAAAGCAATCAAGGCAGAAGCATTGAGCTAGAATGTGTTTAAAATAATATTTAAAAATAATTACCTATTTGAGAGATACTATGACGGAAAGGCCAAGGAATTCTATGAGATGAAGATGGGATCTTGGATAGATGAAGAGTACATGGCTAAATTTCTGCAGTTTTTGAGGTATGTGCCTTACCTCAAGGATGAGAAGATGAAGGTTCATAGATTCATCAATGGAATTTCATTATAATTCAAGGATCATATCTGGTATGATGAGCCTTGAACATTGGAGGAAGTCATTGGGAAATTGAAGCATTATTATGAGTAGTCAAAGCATAAGCCTGAGCCTAAGTGTGGTTGGAAAAGGAGAAAGAATGCTAAATGAAAATGACCTACGAACTAAGTAATACCTCAGGGTGAGGGTGACAAAGATATTATGGCTCCTTAAAAGAAGTTTAGTTTAAAAGAGACAGAACATGGACCTCAGCCTAGAGAGCAGTAGAATAGAGGTATTGGCATAGAGAGATCGGAGTGTCGTATTTGTGGCAACGATCATTGCAAGAAGAATTTACCAGTATACTAGGATGGTAGAAATCATATATATAGTGCTCAGGAGGCTTAGAAAGTTGGATAGTTTGGTCATAACATTACTCATATTTATGCAACACTTGATAACATGCAGCCAGATTATCAGGTATATATTATTGAGATGCAAGGTAATCTCTATGTTCAAGTTGTTTCCATTTTGATTGATCCTAGATCTGATTATAATAATGTTGGTCCTTACGTGATAGATAAGTGTGACATGATTAAATAAGTGCATGTAGAGTCTTGGTTGGTTCAGCTGGATATAGGGACAAAGAAAAGAGTTCATCATTGAGTGAGAGCTTGTGCATTTGAGCTGAATGGTATGCCTGCATCGACACATATAAATGTGCTTCTTTGGGTTTCTTATAACAATCATTTGGATATAGATTTTTTGTTTAATAGTAGAACCAAGGTAGATTGTTATGATAAGGCTATTGAGTGCTTGGATAATAGTGGAGAGAAAAGAATCTTGTAGGGAAAGAAGAAAAATACAGTAGTAAGAATGGTTATAACTATGCAAGATAAGAACATTTATAGGAAAGGGTATATATTAGTGGCAGTGCATTTGTCCAGTGAAAAGGGGAAGAATGTTGAGGATGCTGAAGTCTTGAAGAGGTATCCTATTTTGTAGTAGTTTTATGATGTGTTTTCAGTAGATATTTCAGAGCTACCACCTCATAGGGAAGTGGATTTCTCTATTGATTTGATACTAGGGGAAACACCGACATCAAAGGAACCTGACAGGGCGAGCACTCAAAAGTTAGTGGAATTGAAGTTACGACTTGAGGAAGAGCTTAATAATGGATGCATAAGGCCACATGTTTCACCTCGGGGTGCGCTAGTGTTGTTTGTGAAGAAGAAGGGTGGTACTCTCAGGTTATGTCTTAACTATAGGAAGTTGAACAATGTGACAATCAAGAATAGGTTGGTATCCTTTTCCACACATTGGTGACTTGTTTTATTAGTTGAAAGGAGGAACAATGTTCTCAAACATTGACTTGAGATTAGGATGTCATCATGTGTGCATCGAAGAAGAAGATATATACATGACCACATTCCATACTAGGTATGGTCATTATAAGTTTGTGGTGGTTCCTTTTGGTCTTATTAATTCTCCAACTACTTCCATGTGTTTGATGAATAATGTGTTTCGTCCTTATATGGACAATGTTTTTATAGTCTTCATTTATGATATATTGATATATTCTAATAATGAGGAATATAATCTAGAGAACCCAACAACAATATTTAGATTATTGAGAGAGCATCAGTTGTGTGCCAATATTAGCAAGTATAGTTTCTTACAAACTAAATTTCATTACATGGGGCATGTTGTTTCCAAGGAAACTATAGTAGTCGACTAGAAAATATTAGAGTTATCATGGAGTGGCCTACTTCTAGGAATGTGGATGAGGTCAGATCATTCATGGGATTAACATGTTATTATCATCAAGAACATGTATCCTTTGTCACAGATTGATGACTTGTTTGATTAGTTGAAAGGAGAAACATTCTTTTCAAAGATTGACTTGAGATCAAGATGTCATTAGGTGTAAATCAAAGAGAAAGATATCTACAAGACCTCATTCCATGCCAGGTATTGCAATTATGAGTTTTTGGTGGTTCCTTTTGGTCTTACTAATGCTCCAACTACTTTCATGTGTTTGATGAATAGTGTATTACACATTTACATGGATAAGTTTGTGATAGTGTTCATTGATATATATTTATATATTCTAAGAATGAGGAAGAGCATACGAAGAACCGAACAACATTATTGAGATTATTGAGAGAGCTTCAATTGCATGCAAAGATTAGGAAATGTAGTTTCTTTCATAGAGAAGCTCAATACTTGAGGCATGTTGTTTCCAAGGAAGCTATAGCAGTGGACTAGAAAATATTAGATCTATCGTGGAGTGGCTTGTTCCTATAAATTCTTCATGCAAGGAGCTACTACTCCATAATCACATGCCAGATTGAAATCACCATACAACTAAAGAGAATGGCTAAGATAATCTAATAAAAATCTGTAATCCAAATGGCCATGTATGAAGCTTTTATGCAATTTCTAATGCTATAATGGATTGTAGGTTTTAACCCTGTATAGAAATTACCTGCATACGAATTCTAAATCACAGAAAATTAAACAATGCAAGAGCATAACACATAAAAACACATATGCACAGAGATTTTCCCCTGCATCCCAAAACCGGGACTACCAGCTTGATCTTTCATTATATTCCTTTCAATGCTACAATACATATGTATACATGTCGAAGCATCCAATACCATGGACCAAAAAACCATCACGTCCAATACCATGGACCAAAAAACCATCGCATCCAATACCA